>JAOXYD010212267.1:0-20124 GCA_028565735.1 Pinacopodium congolense
GAGGTTTTACTTTTTTGTTCTTGTCTTTATGCAATTATTATTAGAGGGTGTGTTGTTTTTTTTAGTTTTTGTACTTTTTTTTTTCAGTTTCTGTGTTTAGAAAAAGAGAAATAAAAAATGGAAACAAAAAATGTTTCCAAACATCCTCTAAGTGACTTACTCGAAATAAACTAGCTTAGTCAATTCAATTTCTTTTATATTTTCAACTTGTAAATTCTTATAATAAGATTTTAATCGGTGTCTATTAACCTTAAACACGTTAAAAGTGTCTAAACTTTGAATTTCTACTACACTATGTAAGCAAAAAATTAGTAACAAGAAATGGGTCTATCCAATGAGATTGCAATTTATTGAGAAAAAATTTTAGTTTATAGTGATAAATAAAAACCTTTTGACATATGGAAAATTCTTTTTTAGCTAGGATTTTATCGTGAAAGGTTTTAATCGTTTCTTTATAAAGTTTAGTAGTCTCATAACCATCATTATGTATCTCTTCCAACTTTTATAATTTATTTTTTGATTATTTCCAACCTCAATTAAATATATATTTCATTATTTGACAGCTCAATAAGCATTATGTTCTAATTTTATAAGCAAATGACAAGGTTTTTTGAATACTAACTTGTATGGTGATATCCTAATAGGAGTCTTATATACTATTTTGTATACTGATAACGCATTGTCTAAAAACAAACTCAAAATTTTCTTATTAGGATTAATCACTTTCTCCAAAATTAACTTGATTTTCCTATTAGAGATTTCTGTTTATCCACTTGTTTGAGAATGTTATGCTATTGGTTTTGTGTGTAATGTCATATTTCTTTAGTAAAGCATCAACTATTTGATTATAAAAAAAGTTCCTTGATTACTAATTATTACTCTAGGCACTCTAAACCTGATAAAAATATTAGACTCGACAAAATCAATAACAACTTTAGCATTGTTAGGATGAGTAGCCTTAGCTTCCACCCACTTTAAAACATAATACACAGTGATAAGAATATATGTCATACAAAAAGATGAAAGAAAAGGGCCCATAAAATCAATTCCCTATACGTTAAAATTTTCACATGTCAAGATATTCGTGAGCAACATTTGGTCTTTTAGTATTAAATCACCTGTTCTTTAGCATCAATCACAAGATTTACAAAAGATATAAGCATCATAAAATTGTTTAAATCAAAGAAAACCACATTTAAGCACCTTACCAGATGTCCTTTTAGGACAAAAGAATGGCAAAAATTTTATATAGATGAAATATCCTCATCAGGCACACATCACATAATAATTTGATCAGAACAATATCTCCACAGGTATGGCTTATCCCATACATAATATTTAACCTTTCTTTTGATTTTATCTCTTTCAACTCTTGACAAAGTACTAGGAAAAGTCTTGGTAATAAAAAAAATTAACCATGTTAGCATACTAAAGTGTTACGTGTTAGATGGTAATCAAACTCTCATTTGGAAATTCATCTTCTAGGGTGTTTGAAGTTGTATCTAGGTGGATGTGACATCATCTCCAATAGAAGACTTCAATTTGAGGGATGGATTATTGGAGTAGAAATTAGATTATCTTTTAGTTCATCAAATGCTTTCCTACAGGCTTCATCAAATTGAAACTCCTCGACTTTTTAAAGTAACTTACATAAATGTTGAGTGTTCTAAAAAAAATCCTTGATAAAGCATCGATAGAAACTTGCATGTCCAAGAAAAGAATGTGCCACCTATATATTAATGAAGTAAGGAAGGGATTTAATAATTTCTATCTTAACCTTATTCCTTTATCAACCAAAAAATTGCATTTTTCATAATTAAAAATCAAGTTAGTTTCATTGCAAAGTTTTAAAACTTTCTCAAAGTTAATCAAACAAGTATCAAAAGACTCGCCATAGGTTGTAAAGCCATCCATAAAAACTTCAATGCAAAGTAAGGAAGGGATTTAATAATTTCTATCTTAACCTCTAGAAAATTGGTTGTGCATTACAAAATCTAAATGGCATCCTCTGATATGTAAAGGTGCCAAAGGGACATATAAATTCAATTTGCTTAAATCGTCTGGTGCAGTTAAAATTTAATGATAACCTGACTAACCATTTAGATAATAATAGTGATTTTTTTCCTAGAACCTTTTCAAGCATTTGGTTAATAAAAGAAAGTGAAAAATGATCTTTACTAGTAAAAGAATTTAACTTCCTATAATTTATATAAACCCTCCACCCATTTGGCACACGGATAAGTACCGATTCACTTGAAGTATTCTCCACTACGATCACTCTGATTTTCTTAAGAACCACTTGAACTGAAGTTACCCATTTACTAGCTAAAATAGGATTAATTATCCTAGCTTCAAGGAGCTTTAAAATCTCCTTCTTAACCACCTCTATCATTAGTAAGTATAATCTTTGTTAGGGTTGTCTTATTTCTTTAGCTTCATCTTCTAACAAAATTTGGTGTATACAAATTGATGGGCTAATCCCCTTTAAATTGGCCATAGTCTAACCAAAGGCGTCTTTGTGATCTTTTTAGCATACTAAGTAATTGATTTTTCCTACAAAGATGTTAGTTTATTGAAAATAATAACAAGGAAAGTTTATTGCTCACTTAAAAACACGTACCTCAAATTACCCAAAAGAGCCTTCAACTTCATTTTTGATGATTTTATAAGAGATGACAATAACTTTGTATTATTTCTAGTTAATTTTAGAAAACAAACATGTTCCTTCAAGTATTTGTTCCTTTCTAAAATCTAGATAGTGGTATTCAATTTATTAAGAATAACTAGAAAATTAGCTAATGCTTTCATTTTATAAATATTCAAACTATTTTCCACCTCAGTCTATAATTTATCCAGTCTATCTAAACAAAAAGTTTTCTACACTAAGGTATCAAGAAAACTCATAGAAACAATAGCTTGATCATCATTAGAAAATTTCATGACATCATAAATAATGAATTTAATCACATCACCATCAAATTCCATAGTGAAGTATTTATTATAAAAATCAATATTTATTTTAAAGATTTTAAAAAATGGTCTTATAATAAAATTGGGATTAAAGTGGATAAATCTTCATCACCTATTTGTAAGACATAAAAATTAGTAGGAAAAATCATATTATTAACTTAGACTAAAACATTCTCAGTAACACCCTTATGATAGGCATTAGATTGATCAGTAAGATGAATTATGATATCGATTTCTTTTAAAGGCCCCATACTAAAAAATTCACAAATAGATTGAGGCATAACATTAATTGACACACCTAAATCTAATGGTGCTTTCTCAATTTTCAGATTACCTATTTTGCGAAGGATTGTAGATATCTATGGGTCTTAATACTTAAGGGGTAATTTCTTTTGAACCATAGCAGATATATTTTCATCCAATTGCACCTTTTTATTAGTACTTAACTTTGTCTTTGAGGTGCAAAGTTTCTTAAAAAATTTAGGGTAATAAAGAATTTGCTTAATAGCATCAAGTAAAGGGATATTTATCTATACCTTACAAAAAATTTTCCAAATTTCTTTTTCTTACTCTTCCATCTTTGACTTGGCAAAATGATTAGGAAAAGGGGATTGCATACTAAACTTCAGTATGACAATGAAAGAATCACCCTCATTTTTCTCTTGTGGCTGCTTTGAATATAATCTCATATTTAATCAACAACTTGGATACAATTTCATATTTAATTAATTTATAATTTTACGAATTAAAAAGATTGATAAACTAAAAAACATGCATACAATGTATATTTAATTTAGAAAATTATTTTTTCTAAAATCATATCTTTAATGTAGTGAATAAAAATTCTAGTTGTTACTTTTGATTAAAAGAATTGAACGTTAACATATCTAATTTAGCAATTAATTCAATAAAATCATACACTAGTTGTATACCTAACTGTAAAATCAAGCAATGAAATAATAATCTAAAAAATTATTAATACTTAGTCAATAAAAAAATTAATTAAAGAAAAAAGTTTCACAATAATCAAAGATCAATAATTAAAATTCCTTTAATTAAGAAATAAAATTTTAGTAACCTAACATTATGATTTTCTTGTTCCAGACTAACATGTATATGTTGTGTCTCTTTTCTACAATTAACGTGTTTCATCTTCCTCCTTACAGTCTTCTTCCTCTTTGTATTATTAATGTGTTGTTGCTGCCGTCCTTTTGTTGCCAAAGTTCTGCTCTCTTCTTTTTTCCTACATTTTTTGCTGCTGCTACTCTTTTATGCTCTTCTCTTTTTCTATCGCCAGCCCTTATTGTTAACGTCCCCTTTTTATTTTATTTTTTTGCTGTGCCTTAGTTCACTTGTCCAGCTCACCCTCTAGTTCTCACATTTCTTTTTCTTTTTCTCTCCAAATTTCTTTTTCTTTTATTTCTTTTTTATTATCTTTCAAATTCTTTCCCTTCAAAATACATAAATAAAACTTTCCTTTTTCACTCCTTCTAGCTACACTCGTCAAATACACGTTAAACTCTAAAACAAAATCTTCAAAATCATCCTACCAACTGTCATTCGCATTTCATCTGCATAAGTCCTTGTGTAGTCAGTTTCAATGTCAAGTCCAACTCTTTTTTCCTTTATAATTGCCTCAATTCTTTCTATTTTAATGCATGTACCTTAAAATAAAAAGAGATTAATTTTCATTAATTAAAACCTCAAATCTCATAATCAAAGAAATTTAATATGTGAAAACCTGGAAACTAAAAACACCAACAACTCCGAATACTTGTAATTAGAATATTTTTAGATGTGATATCCATAATAATTTCATTGAATTTAATTGGTATTTCTCAATGTCCTAACCAAGGAAAACAGTTAATTATAACTTGATATATATATATATAATATCTTAAAAGACTTACACAAAAATAGGTATATTTTCAAAACTTGCGGACAAAGAGGCCTTAAACTTTAAATTATGAACCTAAATCCTTAAACGCAATAGATAAATGAAATATGAACAATTTCTTCACTTATTAAAAGCCTTTTTATGACTCAAATAAAATTTAAATAACAGCACATTGTTTTGCCTTCTTACATATTTTCAAAAGAAGACTAGTCCGGGGAGACTTTGGAGTTGACACTTTTTTTCAGTATTTAATTTCGGTTTCCTATTTTTAATTTTTAATTTTATTAAAAATATAAAAATATGTTTAATTAAAAAATATTGTAAAAAAGTGAAAGAAGAAAAGATGAGAAAAAATAAAAAGAATTATGGTTCGGTTGATAATAAGAGAAAGAAACAAATATTCTTATTTACAGTCAAAGAATAAAAGTGTTTGTAACATATAAAGATATTACATATTCTTATTTATGATTTTTATTTATGTTTTCATGAATTTATAAACAGTATTTATAAATACCAATAAATTAATACGTTTCTTAAGTTTTGTGTAAAAAAAAAAATGATACCAAACCAGCCGTAGAAGTCAATAACATAATCCTGCCTAAAGATGATTTAGTGTGGAAAGCGCATCTCTAAATTTTACCTTTTTCCTTTTTCCTCGACCTAACGAGCATTTTTTGACTTTTCAGTCATGCAAAGCTTTAATCCCCTGGGTCAAGATTTAGGTCTGACTACATTGTACACAAATATCTTTAAATTTGATTAAATATGGATATAATGCAAGGTTTCTAGACATTGCATCTCAAGTTAATTGTTACAAGCTAGGTATCTGCTAGCTGGCTGGCTGCTTTGCGTCTTCTTACCGCACCAAAAGTTGGGGCATTTAGACCAAGTCAAGGCATAAACAAAACCATAAGCAATCTTCCCCTACTCACTGACCTTTGATGGTTATCATTGTCAATTAAACAAACTTTCATTTTAAAGAATTATATTTATATATATTTTTACTATTATCATACGATATTTATTGATAATCACATTAAACTTTTTTCAAACCATAATAATAATAATAATAATAACCAACTTAGAATATTATAAGAGGATTCAAATAATAAAATATTTAATGAGAAGACTGATATAAGAATTGAGATTATGTAAGCTTATAAATTAATTTATCCTTCATATCATATCATTACCTTTTAGAAAAAGTTACCTTCATATAAAATGAATTTAAATTAGAAATTTTCATTTTTAGAGATATGTGAATGTACATATATATAGAAATAATTTACTCCATCTCTTATAGTTCAAATTTAGTAGATAGAAAGATACTTTTACCCCCGTCTCATCCGAATAAATTTTGTTATGCGATTAATATGTTGTGGTGTGAAGGTCTGATATAACAAAAAGTTAATTACTGACGATCAATATCAATTTTAAACTTATCTGTTTAATAGTTGAAGATTTCGTCATAATAAATTATGAAGCCTTCTTGTTAATTCGTCTCTCCAACTCGTTGTTAATGATAAATCATCACCTAAAAATTACTCTATTCAAAGGGAATGTAGTAGTGGCGCAGTTCGTTTTAATAAATTAGGAATAAATTTACACTTTGATCCTTTTTTTCATCTATTCCTAGTTAAATGACTTTCTAAATTTTTCGATCAAGGAGGACCCAATACTTTTTTTTTCTTTTTTTTTTTGGTTTTTTGAATAGCCCCAATTTAAACTCCCTTTTCCATTAGCTCCAATACTAAGGGACATACTACCACAAATTATCTATAACATTTGTATAAACGAGGCTTTATCCATGATTGAGAAATAGAGAGTTCTCATTTGGCAAGTAACCGAATTAAAATTTCTTTCCCTTGAAATTCTAAGAATGCTTGTGCTAATAAACTATGGGATAATTCATAGTTAAAGATAAAAGTGGCTTGGTAGATTGATGGGTCTTCAGTTCTCATGGATTTCAAAACCCAAAAGAGATTCTTTCAAGTTGTTGGGCTCAAAAATAAAATTCAAATCCCAATATAATTTGAACTAACCCATTAAAACTAAGGGGATGCTTGGTGTGGCTTCTGTTTGTGGTTTTGGTTTCTTATTTTTTTTAAACACAAAAATTAAGAAAAATAGTACAGAAATCAAAAAAGATAACACACTAATACAGTATAAAAATCGAGGACAACAGCACAAAAACCGAGAATAACACACAAAAACTAATACAAATACATAAAAACTACAACTAAAAATAACAAATAACAACAATAGCAAACAACCCCTAAAATCATAGTTAATTTTCCAGAAGAGATCATAGTATGATATATAAGCGGATTCCATTTTTTTTCTAAGAGAAAATTAAGTTGATTCCATCGTATTAGTTACATAACTATTGGACTCCTGAGTATGTATATAAGTAAACATAATCTACTGTATCTAATAAAAAAGAAAAAGATAAAAATATTTTTATTTAGACAAAATTTATATAAAGGAGAGCCAAATGGGAGCTCCTTAATAAGGCCTTGAATCATTAACTTTAAATAAAAAAACTAAAGAATCCCATTGAAAACTACCATTTGGCTCCATTCTTTATTAAAATGGAAGCATTTTTATCCAATAAAAAAACACACAATATTCTTATTTAAACACAATTACCTCCTTGTACAAACAAAAGTGCCAAAGTCAGAGACCCCTAAGTCGTGTTCTTTAAACTAAAAAACTAGGAGTCCAAATCAGTAAAAGGAGTATTTTTGTCTAATAAAAAGAAATGGACAAAATACCCTTATATAGATAAAATTAACCTTTTTTTACAAAAAAAAAGGGTCAAATAGGGGTTTGGAATTGTGTCCTTTAAAGGAAAAAATTGAAGAAGAGCTCCCATTTAGTCCCCTTTTTTCATAAAAGGGAGATATTTTTATCTTATGGAAAATATATTAATATCTCTATCTAGAAAAAATTATCCTTTCTTATAAAGAGGAGAGCTCAACGGGAGCTTTTTAGAAGAGGCCTTTAAATCATGTCCTTTAAACAAGAAAACTATACTTTAACTTGAACTTCCAAACATGTTCTTCAATTTCAAGGCTCTAATTATGCACTTGACTTTACAAACCTATCTTAACACATCAAACTCAACAAATTCATTAATAAAAACGTTTAGTCATCATCAAAACAAAAGTAGAACCAACCTTAGATCAACAATCTCTTTCTTTTTTATAATGAGAAAATTATATTAAATTATAAACAAACACCAAGCAATCATACATAACAAAACACAAACAAAATATACACAAGCATTTTTACTATCAAACTCGTTTATAATATCACACATATTTCTCCCTTTTTTGTAATTATCAAAAAGTTTATAAAAACAAAAAGGCATATTATTCTAATACCAATACATATGTATCATATACAAAAAGATTCATACATTTTCTTTCATTTTTCCAAAACCGTCTTTTCTAATGTCACTTAAAATTTTTCAAAAGTCATTTGAAAACTTCCTTTAAATTACACTCTTCCTTAATGAAGCAATATGACAAACTCATAATACCATATCATAAAAACCTAAAGAGGGACATCAGTAACCAAAATCTCATTTAAAAAATTTTCAAAAATCACATCGTCATAAAAAATGACACCAATTATTGTCAAAAAGTTACTAATACTAAAAAATCACATAACTTGATATTAAACTTTATTGAAATGAAATGTTTTTATTCCAAATGTCAAAAGAAGACTTTATATAAATTTTTTATATAACAAAATTCAATCTTCAAAACAATATATAAGACTAATACCTCCTATTCAATGAAACTTCAAAAAAAAAAAAAAGGAACACTTTTACAAAACCAAATGCACCAATTGTTGATCACCACTCAAATTGATCACATATCACCAAAAGAACATATCAATACATTAAATATTTATAAACACCACATATCATTTAAAAAAGGTTTTAAAAAACCACCTATATTGATTATTGATTATGCTATTTAGTGCTAGTACAAAATTCACAGTATACCAATACACTAACAAATTCCCAAAAGGAACACTCCCTCTTTTTCCAAAACCACAAGTAAAAAAATAATCATGTTTTCAAAATCAAAATTTCAAAGGCAATCAAAATCACTTAAAACCACATCATCATAAAAAAGATGCAATCTATCTCACGATATCAGTAAAAATAAAAAAGTAATCCATTTAAAACACATCTGCAAAAGGTGTTTTAAATTCACAGTATTTAACACAACAGCATCAAACTTCCAATTTTTTTGACTAACTCCTCCTAAGTTAATCAAAATTATACCACATTTTAAAGAATTCACAATTTCAAATGTTTAACAAACTAGAAATTTCACAATCTATGACTCCCTTTAAATTTATACATTATCACTTTCAAAAAATTCAAAATTTTATAAAACGGCATAAGACATATGAAGAAAGTCATAACTACACATCAAAATCACAAATTCCATTCAACTATCCCTAAGTTGAACATAATCTAACATAAAATGATTTCAAATAATCAAAATATTAAATTCGTCTCCTAAAATCATGCATTTTCATAATATAACATTTATACAATGAGTAAGCATATGAAAGAGATAAACATGCCAAATGCATGTCAAATTTCATATATCAATCATATAACTTAATTCGAAAATCCCCCTTTCATAAAGAATTAAAAACATGCATTACCCCCTCACTTTTTCAAAAGCAACCAATGTACGAATTTTGACAAAACTTAGTTTCTTGATATTGGAAAATCAAAATCACCATGCTCCCTATATGTATATGCATAATGCTTCGATACCAAAATTTTCAATCATTTATGATAAATGCAATAAAAACATCAAACGTCACTCACGATATTAAAACTCATTTAAAAATTTCAAATGCCTCCTATTTCTTCACATCTTTCAACAATCATGCATTCTAACTAGGTTCATGCATTTAAAAGAAAAGTTCAAGCTCTCCCTAAATGAAACATAAATTTGCAACAATAATCTTTAAGCTTAAACGTATTACGGTTTATCAAATCATATAATGGCCTAAAAATTCTAATGGCATGTTCAGAATATCAACATGAATTGTTTAAATTCTAAATGTCATGTCATACATTAGGAGATTTAAGTACTTACAAGATGCATGATGACTACTTTCAAAGATGTTAGTGCATTATGACTTTTCAAGCCTTTTTATAAGCTAAAATAAGGAGGCAATTTATAAAAAAAATTAAAAAAAATCTTTCTTTAGTAAACAATTTGCAAAATCCTCCATTTTTATAAAAAAAATTTAAATTCCCCCTCAATAAAATTAATACTTTAAAATATGCAAATGAAAATGAATATGAGGGGATATCACATAATCAAGTAAGAGAACCATGATTATGCTCCCATCTAAACTTTGTCTCAAAAACTTCTACATCCTTCCTTATACTACTTTTAATGTAATATAAAGTCATTCATAAAACATAAGAAGCACTCAAAATTATTAATGACATAATGATATTTAAAAGATATATTCATGCACTCTTAAACATGATTTCTGATGTGGGAAAAAATATCATGGCTTAAAGACAATCAAAACTTAAGCTTATAGAACATTCATTAAGGCATGCTCACATAATTTTCGATTTCCTAATCATGCAAAATCTACAACGTATATACCAAAGATCACCTCAAAACATCAATTATTAATTAATTGCATATTAAAAATACATATCAAGGCACACTTAAGACAATGATGCACAAGAATCAACCTAAGATTCATCATTCATGATTCTAACGCATCTAAATAATCAAATATCATTCATGGAATCAACAATTATACAAATTGAAAGATATTCCATAGTCCTTTAAAAAAATAAATTATTTTTAAACAATAAATAAGGTCAAGGAGTCCCTCCCTGTTTCGTATATCACTAAATTTCATTTAATTTCTTCTTTCCTGGTTCAATAATGTGCATGTTCATGATTTCCTTATTCTTTTCCTTTTAAAGATGCCGTTGAGGAACTTACTAAACAAATTTAACAAACCTTCAATATTCATATCATCTTGGGTTCTTGATGGTTAGTCGCATACCTATCACAACCATATAAAAAAACATTTCACGTTCCTACATCAATCATAATAAAATGGAAGCCAAAACATCTACAATATTGGTAAAACAAGTGTACATGAATTCTAGATGCGTTTCCGTGGTCATACCTAGATCTAAATCCATTATAGCTCCTAGGTTCATCATAAGAATAATAATGTGACCTCATATATGCATTTTCAAAACCATTCCTACGTCTAAATTCATTATAAGGCCTATAAGACATATTCTTAGAAGTATGCATACATTGATGAAACATTCTCTATGGGTTTCTTAGGTTCCTCTTCCTCTAAGTTCTTTTCTCTAATAAATTTGATCATACTAGAGGAAGGTCTATTGATACTTGTATAACCTAGACCATGTTTATCATTCACAAATTTTTTAGTATCCTATATGTTTTCTAATATCTAATTTCTATAAGTGAAATTATTTAATGAGCTCTTAAAGGATTATATTTCCTTTATTAGAGAAATATTCTCCCCTCTTAATCTATGATCACCATTATTCTCATTTTATAGTTCTAACTGTTTCTTTAAGGAACTTTATTTTCTACCAATTTTTGCACATCACAATCATTGCTATTCTTTGATTCTAATTCATTTCTAAGCCTTTCATTTTTAGTCTACATTCTCTTAACAATCTCAATGTTTCTTTGAACTTAATAGACAATTTATTTTTCTTTCTAAACAATTTTCTTGAATAATCTACCAATTTTCTATGAGAAAAGTCAAACACATAATCATATTCATTAGCATGATTAAAACTTGAACATGAAGGTTCATCAATTGTAGAAGTCTCAATATAAGAACATACCCCTTCATGCTCCACAATGCTTGTGTTAGATGCTTATTCCTTAAAAGGCTCAAGTTTCTCTTCTTGAAAATGTTTAATACCTTCATACTGAGTTTTGAATCTACATCATATCTCATTAGTGGATTTACACATTAAAATCTTATAAAAAATACTTTTATCTATTGCATAATGTAAAATATTTAATAATTGATGCTAGGTCCATATCCTTGCCATCTCATTCTTTTTCTACCTTAAGAACTATTTTTTTATATACTAATTTTGTAGGGACTTGGGGACTTCTTGTAACTATTTTTCACATCTTATTCATTATGAAAATCTTAATTTTAAGTTTCCAATACATGTAGTTATCACTATCAAACAAAGGGGGTACACATATGTCATTTGATAGGGAAATATTTTATAGTATTTCTATATGTGTTTCAATGTCATTTCATCCCTATTTTTTTGGTTAAATGCTTAATTTATATTCCTTTTTTCGTTTACATGTAGATTTGACATTAAGGCACAAATGCAAGTTGAAAGTGCCAAATTTTGAGCAATTATTGGAGCACAATTGGAACTAGAAGAGGTGTGGAGCCATTTTTGAGACATAGAGCATCATGTTATGAAGTTTTACAACAAATTTCAAGGCCATATAACAAACCATAAAGAGTAGACAAAGAAGAGAACAAGACAAGCTTAGTTGAGTATCGGTTTTAGTATAGGTGACTTCGGTGATGTTTTAGGTGTACTTTTAGAGCTCTGATTACTCTGAAATTTTTTGGATTGCAAGAGCATCATGTGAGGAGTCTACATACCAAATTTCATGTCCATTGGAGCTGTATAAAAGGAGTTAGAACTTAAAAGGCAAAAGGGCAGAAGCTATCAAATTCTGGGATAAAAATAGAAATTGTAAAATTATTTCGTTTTTTTAATTCATAAGGGAAATTTTGACAAAATTTCTTCCACATCATCTCCAAAATCCTAGCAAGCCTCCAAGACATATATAAGGGGCATAAAAAGCATGAGAGAGGAAGCCCTTACATTTTTCGAAGCTCTCCATTCATTTTACAATCATTTTCTTCTTCAGTTTAGGGTTTTGTTTTGTTTCTTTTTCCATGTTTTAGCTTAGTTTAAGTATTTTTTTATTCTAATTCATTTATTTCTTGTTCTAAACCTTATATACTTACTGTTCTTAATGTTTTCCTATTTTTATGCATTTATTTTCTGTTATTCCTTATTTTCGTTGTATTTGGTTTATTTTTATATGGAATATTGGTTTTTAATTAATATAAGTTTTATTTCTTTTATTTTCCAACGTATTCTCATTATTTAGGTCATTATTGATGCGTTATTGTTGATTTTTCTGTATTTTTAGTTTTTATTTTGTGTTATTTTCGTGATGTTAGACTAGTTGTGTTGTGGGTTAAAAAATTTGATAATTCTGTCGTGGACTACCAAATAATAAATTTACCTAACTAACCTAATTAAGTAGCTAAGGTGAGTCAGGGTTGATCTCACAGAGAGTTAGGGTATGCTAAAGCTATTATAATGCTACATAAAAAGGAAAAACAAAAAACCCTGATGCAAAAATATTAAAACTAAACACTAAAGACCATTAACGAAATAGAACAAATAAACAATAAACAAATAACAAATACGACAAGCTGGGTAAAAGATAAATTTGGGATTCTAGACTTATATTTGATCCTTAAAATAGATAAGTTATGATTGGTCTAAGATGCTAACCTATAGGTTCGAACAAGTTCTCAACCCTCAGATCCTCCAAGTTTAGATAGGTTTTATGAGATAAAAAACCTACCCTTAACCACGAGGCAACTTAGAATAAGCTCTCTAAATTTAACGATGTGATAGCAATAACAAACTAGGGAATGACTAACCTAAGTTATGGTCACACAAGCTCGGACCATGTAACCCAGAGGAATGGAATCTTAGATTAATTAGGTAAGTTTATCTACAAACCCAATCAAACTATAGCTACCCTAGGTATGATTCTTAGTTCAATTGCTAGGTGGTGACTTGTGATATGTAATTTTCCATAGTTAATACCTCAAGTAGCAATAGGTTGATTGGGTTTATAGATAAACTTACCTAATTAATCTAGGATTCCATTCCTCTAGGTTGCATGGTTTGAGCTTGTGTAACCATAGCTTAGGTTAGTCGTTCCTTAGTTTGTTAATGCTATCGCATCGTTAAATCTAGAGAGCTTATTCTAGGTTGCCTCGTGGTTAGGGGTAAGTTTTCTATCATATAGGATCTATCTAAATTTGGAGGAACTGAGAGTTGAGAGCTTGTTCAAACCTATAGGCTAGCATCTTAGACGATTTACAAGTTATCTATTTTGAGGATCAATTATAAGTCTAGAATCCCAAATTTATCTTTGACCCAGCTTGTCGTATTTGTTATTTGTTTATCGTTTAGTTGTTATGTTTTATTAATGGTCTTTAGTGTATAATCTTAATATCTTTGCATCTAGGGTTTTTTGTTTTTCCTTTTTATGCAGCATTAGAATAACTTTAGCATACCCTAGCTCCATGTGGGATCGACCCTGACTCACCTTAGCTACTTAGTTAGGTTAGTTAAGTAAATTTATTATTTGGTAGTCCGTGACAGAATTATCATCATCTCTTAAAAGTTCCATCGATCTTTCCTCACTAATTAGCTAGAATTAATCTTATGTAAGAACTAGGCTCTAATATCAGTTGTTAGTCCCTATGGTACTTAAAAAGGGGATGAATTAGGGGCTATAAAAATTTCATGTAAGTTATTCAATCTAAAATTACCAATTCCTTGACTAAACGGAAGCTAAAAAGTATTAATTAGACTATCTCCCACTTCACCAAATTAAACAAATAAACGAAAGAAGCTAATTAACAATTTAGTCAATAATTATTCAAAAAATTAAACAACTTAGAAATAAATGCTTAAAAGTAAAAGAGTAAAGCAAGAGAGAACACAACTAGTTTACATTGGTATGAAGATGTCGGCTTTCTCCTATGTCCAATCCTTAATAAACCTTCTTAAAAATTCCATTCTAACAATCACAAGTAAAAATTTTTTTTCAAGACTTAAAGATAACTTTCACAATTCTTTTTCCAGGCTTAAAGATGATCTTCACTCTTCTTTTACAAGGCTTAAGAGTAACATCTCAACTCTTTGCTTTTTCAAGGCTCAAGGACAACTCCTCAAAAAAATTCACTTTAAATGATTTCACCCTATAAGATTCACTCATCACAAACTCACTTCTCACAAAACACCTTTTAAAATATGTCACTCTTAACTCAACAAGGTATTTAGGGTCTCACACATCACTTAAGAAAGAATGTAATATTAAAATCATAATAACTTATAAAAAATTACACCAAAAACTCATAAAAATACTTAATCTCTTTGTATGTATGTTTTCTTACACATTTAATGTATAAAACTAATGCAAAAACACTATTTATAAATGTTAAAACCTTAAATTAGTCGTTTATGACTATTGTAATTTTTTTTCTAAAGTATTAAAATATTTTTTCTATTGAGAATAGTAGTTGGAGCGTAACATTAAAACATCAATGGCATTTCTATGAAAATCAATGGCACCATTTTGCATCTTATACAACTATCGTTATGCTTGTATATAGTTGACCTATAATGGCTACACAATAACAACATCATTGCTTTCCCAAGCAATCACCATTATGCTCTTGGAATAGCACAAAAATGACTTTAAAAAATTCAAAACTATTCCTAGCACTTTAAAATATTTCTTAACTTATCACAATTAAATATCTTAACACAATCTGATACATCTAATTTACCATCTTTGATTTATCCTAACATTTTCATTGTCGTCTTATCACATTTAATCACACACATTTCCAATTTTCCAATTCACATAACTTTAATCCACATATTTCCTTTATCAATTCTCAAACCTTACCAAATCACAAACTTTATCACATTCATTAACTCATATTTACTCATGCACCCATCTATAAGCATTCTTCCATATATAAAGAGGATTTTCACAAACAACAATCATATGTAATATCTCTTAATTATTTATCCTATATGAAAAATATCAAACATGAATGTAATATGCATGATGTGAGCTCTTTCAAAACTTTGGTAAGAGTTACAACAAAACACATATTCAACTTCAAGTTCAACTCCAATGCTCTTCTTTTGATCTTCATCCATCTTCATATAGTTCAAGTTGAACTTTTAAACATGTTCTTCAACTTCAAAGCTCTAATAAATGAATTAATAAAACTGTTTTAGCAACATAAAAACAAAGTAAGGACCACCTTTGGTTCAACATCTTATTTGGAAAAAGTTACCCCCTTTTATAAAGGACGAGGCCAAATGGGATTTCCTAGAAGGAATCCCCAAATCATATTCTTAAACAAGAAAAGTAGGTGCCCTAACTAGGGATCCTAGATTTTCCCACCTTTGTAAAAGAAAGATATTTTTGTTTAATAAAAAAGAAAAGGATAAAAATACTCTTATTTGAACAAAATTATGCCCTTAAAGGAGATGGGGGTAAATGAGGGCTTCCTAGTATGGGTTCCCATTTCGCTGTAAGAGAAGAGTATTTCGATCCAATGAAAAAGATAAAGATAAAAATATGACTATTTAGATAAAATTGCCCCCTTTTATAAAGAGATGGCTTTAAGTCATAAAAAGGCCCCTCTATTAGAGAGCCCTTATTTAGCCCTCTATCAATAAAAAGGGTATTTTCTAATAAAAAGAAAAGGATAGAAATACCTCTCGTTAGATAAATTTTCATCTCATTTAAAGAGGAAGATTAGGCTCTTTAAATGAAAAAAATTAGGAGGCCCTCGTTGAGGCCCTCATTTAGCTCCTTTATAAAAGATGGGTATTTCTGTCTAATAAAAAAAGAAAGAAAGAATCCTTTTTAAACAAAATTGTCTACCTTGATGGGGAGGGGAGATAAAATGAGGGCTCCCTAATAGAGGATCCAAATTATGTCCTTTAAAAATGAAAATGAACGGATCCTACTGAGGAGCCCCTGTTTGGGCGTCCTCCTTATTAAAAAAAGAGACTTGTTTGGGTTATTCAATCGTAACCTTTTAGCCCTCCTCCTTGTTAAAAAATTGTCCCTCTTTATAAAAAGGGGGACTAAATAGGAGTTTCCTAATAGGGGCCTTTAAGTTATAACCTTTAAATTGGAAAGCTCGGAGGCATTTGCTAGGAAACCCCATTTGACCCCTCTTCTTTGTAAAATAAGGTATTTATATCCAATAAAAAATAGAAATACTCTTATTTAGACAAAATTTCCCCTCACAGTGTGAGGAACTAAAATTGGGTCCTTTAAATAAGATAAATAAGGGGCTTCCAAGCCTATTTTCTATAAAAAGAGGGACATTTTTATCCAATAAAAAAGAAAAAAAATACTCATATTTAAACAAAATTTCTCAACCTTCTTTTTTACTGAGGAGGTTAAATTAGCAACAAAGTTTCTATCCCTTGTTTTCTTAATAAACTTTATTGGAAATATTGTTGTATTTCCGATCACCATATCAGGTCTTATTATCCATAGAAAAGGGTAATTTTTTAACCTGTCCCGTCTCAAACTCAACGAGTTATTTAGTCCCTTCCTAAGTTTAATGAATTGTTTAGTTGTTAAAGTTATTGAGGTTCCAAATTACATAAAGAACAAAGTTGGGTTCCCTTGAATCAGATCGTTGAAGACACTCATATTCTTCTTTCCACATATTACATTTTATTGATCTTGATTCATTTTCCTGCATTTGACTGAGATTAAATTGTAGAGGACCAACGAAATAAAAAGCTCAAGAAATTGAAGACAGTTTATCCAACAATTTTGGCTTTAACATGTCAAAAGTATGTAAAATGAGTATAACAGCTTCTTGTGATTTCATAGTTGGTTCCACGGAAAATTGAAACAATTGTTCCTTAGTACCTTTCATTTGAATTGAACTTGAAAATCTCTTAAATGCATATTTTTCATTCTTGGAATGTTTTCTATAACTTGCTTTAGGTAACTATTTTTCAAAAAGCTTGCATTTGCCCTAAAAACAATAAAAGTCTCTTAAATGAAATAAACAAAAATACTTAGTATTTATACTATATAACTCTACAAATATTTAATGGGAATAACCCCTTTTTCTTTAAGTATACAAAGTTGATCAAAACCTATGAAGCCACAAGCAAAAGGGGTGAAAAAAGTTGCAACAAGAATGCCTTCAGCTTTCATTATAGCAATAGTGATGATAGGAATCCATTAATGACTATGCAAGTAACTGGTGGACCATTAGAAGAGGTTGAATCATTGAGTTTTATAATGAGATCATTAAATACTCTTAGGCGGTCATCACGTAGGACGCACTCTTTAATTGGAATACAATGAGATGGTAATGCTAGTTTTTGTCGAAGGAATGCCATTAGGAATGAATTCAAATCAGAAGTCTAGTAAGCCATCTATAGAGTTTGGATATCCTGATTCAAGAAAGCATCTATGATTAGTCTTAAGATTAACAAATGTTATGTGAAAGCCATTATGGTGAAGCAGCTTTGCAAGGTTAAGCCAAGTTTTTATATGGCTCTAGACTAAGAATGTGATGAAAACTACATGAGGTTTGTTAGGAGCTACGATAATTTCAATTTCATCTCGCTACCTTTATCTAATCTCTTTGTCTTTCACAAGGTATAAGCATTATAGTTGTAAAGATGGTACTACTCACATGTTCACATTTGATCTAATAAAATATAAGTAAGAGAAGTGAATTATTTATATATTTGTAATTGTTGATTTTCTCATGAAGAAGGTATCCTATGATCTATTATGTCTTTCCTGATAGACATGAAATGTTTGTCAATTATATCAATGGATATTTTATCTAGGACATGGACTCTTTAACGTGCAATTCAAATTGTGAATGATGGATGGATGACTTCTTTGATAGCGTAAATAAAGATGATGTTTGTATTCTAAGAAAGAAACCTAAGAAGAACAAACGTCAACCTTAGAAGAGGACCCACCTTAGATATAATGAAGATGATCCTAACTCAATGGATTGGTCTTAAGAATCCTCACCCCAAACCAAAGGAAATATAAGCACTATTAAAAGTATCTGGAAAGGAACATTAGATTCAATCAAGATGCTCTGTACTGGTGATCCCTATGATTCTTGAGAAGGTCTTAACACCATTACCTTGTATGATGATGATATCATATAAAAAAGACTTTCCACCCTTTGGAGGCTCAGACTAATAAAACAACTGGGGCGTCATATAGACTTTATTCAAGATCCACAAGAAACAACCCTTAGGGGCATCATATTCCTCTTTCTTTAGTAGAAGAAGTGTTGGACTAGTAAACTAAATATGCAGTCACCCATGTTCTTCAACAAACTAATTCAAAGTTTGATGATTTATCCCCGTAGATACAAGACTTAAATTCTAAAGTTGATGTTGTATCTCACCAAGTTTAACAACTACATCAAAGCTTACTTTACTAAACTGCCCAAGTTAATTTGAGGAGATATCTTGACTTACAAAAACTACCAATAGGAATAAATCAACAAATTAAATAATGATTTGTTGATTTTTTCCTATTAGCTTTAAATAATAAGATATATAACAAATAATAATGAAGATATTTTAGTTTTATGTCAGAGATCAAATATATAAAATCTTGAGGATGTAATTTTTTTTATGCCAATTGGTAAGGGTATGGATCCTTTTTTAGGTTAACAATGTGTTCAACTCAATATCTAAGATTATTAAATTGTTAAATTACCAACATTCCTTATAGGAATCTAACATTTAATTTTCTCTGATGTCACAAATACAATGTTTCAACGATATATTATATAGAAGCAATGTTAAATTGTACATTATAAAGGAAAAAAAGAGAGGTAAAGGTTATATAATGTAATAGAACATGAATATTAATTCACTCTTAGGAATATGTAACTTTGTTAGTATTAAAATGGATTGTTGTTGGATATTATCAATGTTTAAGAAATCGAACCGGACCGATCGGTTCGACCCGGTTAAACTAAAACCGATCGGTTTATCAGTTCGGTTCTTTAAAAAATCGTTATATTTAAAAACCAGACGGTTAGAGGGTTAGACCGATCAGTTAACTGGTTCGACCCAGTTTGATTTACCGGTTTAACTTGTCGGTCTGACCTTTTTCAACCAAATTAAGCTCAATTCATCCCTCTTCACTTTTTTTTAATTTTTTATTTCAACCCACTCTTCCAACCATTTTTTTTTACTTTTTTATTATTTTTATTATCTATTAAATCTATTATTTTTATTTTTATTTTTATTTTTATTTAATTCTTATATGACATTATTTATTTATTTT
>JAOXYD010212286.1:0-33688 GCA_028565735.1 Pinacopodium congolense
ATCATCTAAAGTCTTAATCTAGGTGATCAAACTAAATTAAGATAAAAATGCATTCAATTAAATGAAAATCAATATCGCAAAAACATGTCCTAATCTAATATCAATCCTAACCTCAACCAAAAAAAATTTACTTAGGCATATTAATCAATTTAACACAAGTCATGGTCATAACAAGTATTTTCATTTAATAAATAAAAAATAACACATTAAATAAATTTTTGTACCAAGAAATTAAATTATGGACACCATGTAATTAAAAGACAAAATTTAAAATAAGAAAATAAAATAAAATAAACAAGTAAGGGTAAGAAGGAGTTGTTCTCTCCCAAAATCTGTCAAAGGCTGTGGGTTTTCTGCTTGTTTGCTTCTCCCGAATGCTCTATTTCTCCGTTGTTGCTCTTATCTCCTCTGTATTTTCTGTCCTTTTTGCTTTTCTGCTTCTCCGAAAAATTTTTCTTTCTCTGCTGCCGTCTCTTTTCTTTTCTTGTTCTCTGGTTTTTTCGCCTGTGCAGAACTCTGTCTTTTGCGTCTTCGTCTCCGTTCTCCGCATGCCCTCTCTATTTTCGCTGTCTGTTTCTGTCTTGTTCCTGTTCTCTCTAGTTTTTGCCCTCGTTCCTCCACCTCTCTCCTCTATTTTCTTTTTTTTTTATCTATTCGAATCTTCATCCCTTTTTAGGGCTCCTCTTCCTCCTTTCTACTACTAGGTCTTGACTGTCTTTAAGATTGGGCGTTGGAGGGGTTGGAGTTGAGGTGTAGCTTGGCGAGAGCTTGGCCCAAACTAGTGGAGTGATTTGCAGGAGGGTCTAGAGGGCTGGAGGAAGTCTGCTGGGTCTGGAGCAGGGAGAAGGGTGGCGCGGCCCAGGCGCGGGTCTGGCATGTGTGGCTCAGAGCTCACATCGCGCAGATCGGGTGGCAAAGCGATTTGGAATGAGTGGACGAGCTCATTGGGGAGTTGGCCTGGACAAGGACGAGGAGCAGGCTTCAGGCACTGGGGACGTCTTGCGAGCTACATGGCAGTTGGGCTGGGGGTGACGCGGGTTAGGCTTGTCTCCTGGACGCACAAGGCTGAAGCGCTGGGTCTTGGGAAGGCTAGCCCCCTACTGCTAGATAGGGCTTCTCATCTCCTGGGCTCTCCCTTCCAACTGCTAGGCTGCTACTTGCTGGACTGGGTTCTGGTCTCTTTTTTGGCAACTCTGTTTTCCTTTTTTTTTCCTTTTCTTCTCTTTTTTTTAAACTTTAATAATTTTTTTAAAATTAAATTTACCTAAACAATAAATAAATACACCAATAAAATTTAATTTTAACCCAATATTAATAATTAAATAAATAAATAAAAACAAAATACAAAACACAAATACAAAACACTTAAATAAACAAAACTTACTCCAAATTAATACTAAACACAAACAAAATAATAATTAAAATTATACTAAACAAAAAACACAAAAAAAATATTAAAACACAATAAAAACAACATAACATGCAATAAACACATGCAAAACACTTAGAAAAACACATACAAAAACACAATTATCAGATTTCAATGTATTTCATATCCATTTCATGCCAATTTAATGTACATTTGTTTCTAATTGATGCTAAAGTGTTTAAATATTATTTACATTCATGTACGATGCAAATGGAAACTAAAAAGTGGAGAAACTCTTGAATTTGTAGCTGAAAAATTAGATTTCAAGAGTTGAACAGCGACCCCATTTCACTTGTCATTATGCTTTGCAGCCCGTTGTTTTGCTCTCGAAAATAGGGACTTAAATGACTCTTTGTTAGCCCACCGTTTTACTTTATTTGAGTGCCATTTTGGTAGCTATCACATGATTTTATTCTGCAACTTGCTCCCCACTTGCTATAACTTGATCCAACTTGTTCCTACATGCAGTAAATATATATTAGAGGCCTTAAACATCATATTCTCTTCTTCTTTCCATGGATTTTAGATTTTTCTTTTCTTTTTGTTTTCTAGCCTTTGTAGTTTGTAATTTCAGGTTGTTTTAGGGATTCAAGGGAGTTGATTCACATGTTGGGAGGTTGTTTATTAGTTTATATCATCATTTGGTGCTTCCTAATCATTAAATCCCTTGTTTTGTCTCTCTTTGTTTATATATGGAAAAAACATGGGTTGTCTTCCTTTGATCCAAAATTTCTTGTTTATGTATCATTTTTTTAGCTAAATTCTATCTAGGGATAGGTTCTTAAATGTCTGGAGTGAGTTTTTATCACATGATTACATGATAATCTTTATTTATGTGAGATCTTAAAGCATATCTTAATTTGATCACTTTAAGATATGAGATTTGATAATTAAGGATAGGATCAATCACTTATTTAATTGGAAAAATCACTAAACAACATGATTTTAATAAATACATGACCATTAACTGATTATATCATGAGGGTGCTAATCTTAAATATGGAATTTAGGATTAGAAGCTTCTTAAGCTTTAAGACTATTTATTTATAAGTGGGCCAAACCATGAACTTAAGAAAGTTAGAGAAAAGACAATGACTTAATCATGGCTTTGTCTTTAATGAAGGCCCTATATGAGAAATTCCAATCCATGTCATAACTTACTAAGGTCATTTAAGCCTAGTCCTTACCAAATTAATCATTTGGTAATCCTTAGATCATTTGAAGCTCAATTACAAAGATGGAAGCTTTTTAGTTCTTTTTAGTTTATCTAACCCTTAGTTTTAAGCCTTGAGTTCCCTTAGGCAATTGTAATCTAATTGTCTTATTAGTCATACAAATTAGTTCTATGTGGGTTAAACATTCCAAAGTCTTAAATAGACTCCACTTTATTACTTGCAACCGGTACATTGCCATTATGTTGGTTTGGTATTGAATTTGATTTGCATTTTAATTGATTGATTTATTTAATCCAAATTAATAATACCAAATCAACTCAGCATCCAACCTTTTGTGGCTAAATAGATGTCTTTTTTATGAACCAAAGCACCCCAAAACCTAAAATTAGATTAAGTACAAATGTGGATGACATCCTAATCAATGTTGATACCTGAATCAAGGGCATCATCATTGGTGTGATACTACCCGTGATGATAAACGCTTTCTTAACTATTTTCATGACATATTCTCCATCCTTCATTAAATTACCATGAAATTTGACATAGAACTTCTTGACATATTGTTCTTGCACCCTGTAAAATTTAATAACAAATGAACCTCTAAAACTACGCCTACTACTTCTCCCATATCAGTTGTACCAAATCTAGTGCTTAACTGCTTATCTTGTTCTTTCCTTTATACACTCCTCATTGCTTGTCGAATAACCTTGGAATTAGTGCGAAACTTCATAATATGATGCTTTAAGCCTCCAAAGTGATTCCATAACTCTTCTACTTCCAAAAGTGTTTTGAAATGTCCAAAAAATTCCTACAAAACCAATGTAAACATAGAAATAGCTAAGCAACATCATATTCAAAGGTTTTAACTTAGTAACACATAATTCACATGAATTTACCCTTAAAACCAATTCATACAAACACTAAATCATTCCTAAATATGTTTACTTTAAGAGTTATCAATTCTTATATCAAGAAGAAGGACTTTAAGATGGGAGACTTAGTATTTTTATTCAAATCGAGAGTTAAGTTTATTTCCAAGTAATCTTAAGTCCCAACGGAGCAACCCTTTCAAGGTTATACAAGTATATAAGCAAGAAGCCTTAAAACTGGAGAATAAAAAAGGAGAAACATTCAAAGCTTCATAATGTTTTGATTGAGGAATGGTCAAGCTAGTGACCATAGATTTGACGTGTTACATTCTTAAATAGGTTTTTATTTAATTTCATGTGATATGTTATTGCAATTTTTATTTTAAAGCTATCTTTAAATGTTTTTATTTTGTAACTCTCTATGTTTTAATGTTTAATTTCAAGTTTGGTGGATATCCATAGCTTGAAATGACAAAACAAGTGTTAGAAAAGAGCTAGGAGACATCTAAAGTGACTATCATTGTGCAAACCAATTATCATATGCTAGAAGTGCACCACAAATGAGAACCATACTTTTACAATCACGTCAATTTGCATGATATTAGCCTTAACTAGTCATCATATAACTACATGTTCGTAAGGTTCAATGATCACGAAGGCATGGCTATAGAGGTCAAATTTCTTATGTTTTTAACAAATATTTTTCATATTTTCACCCTTAATTTCATATTTAAATGTTTAATTTTTCTGTAATTGTTTAATTTTCAGGAAATGGAGATTAATTGGAGAATTATGCAAAAAGATAACAACATAGGCACTCTCTAGATGCTATACGTGGGTTTGGAAAGACCCACGTATGACTTCTAGGAGCCATTGAATAAGTATCAACTGGCAGGAACTATATGACAATTGCCAACCGCCTTATAGCTTCAAGTCAACCTGTTGCATATAGCACAACAATACATATCTCTAACAAATCTCCAAGATTGAGGCTAAGGCATGCTTTCAATTAATTCCTTTGTTTGCTAAGGACTAAGTGGGAGGTTTGAAAACTTCAAAAGAAGAGAAAAACATAGGAGACTTGTCATAATTCACAAGAGATTAGATTTAAGAGTTATAAGTTTTTGTCTATCTTCTCTCAATTCTTAGGGTTCTTAGGTTTAAAATACATGTAATTTTGATTCTAAGTTGTTTTCTTAGATACCAAATGTCGAGGCTTGTTTTTAAGACATTAATCTAAGGTTAAAAATCATATTAGGGGGTTTTCTACCTCAAATCATTTCACTTTTTGCTCTATTTTTCAGATTAATCAAAGACGTTATGCTTAACTTATATCTCTTCTTGTTCTTTGATTTTATAAACTTTTCTTATTGATTAAGAGTTATGCCAAACTTAAAATCAAGTGGAAGAAGTTATGGATCATCTAAGATATTTTATTGGACGTTTGTAACTTCTAAAACTCATTATTTATCTCTTGTACTAAGATTATTGAAAGGATGTTGCTTAAGATGGTTTTTTTCATTTACTTTAATGATCATAAGTGGCTAATTTGTTTTCCAACAAAGGATTGGTGTGTAAATTAATTAAGTGAGATTATTTTAATGATTAACGGAATGCTTTTTGTTTATTAAAGGTCTAAAAATCAATTTTAAGCTAACCATTTAAGAAAAGATTAACAAATTATCTAAGATTTGAAAGATTAATTTAGGTTATAAGAAAAATTAATAATTAAAATAAATTAATTATTTCATGAGCAAATCTTGATTATTTGCGAGAGTTTAAGTTTTGAGATTAATTTTTAGAAGTTAACTTCTTGAACTTAAGGCTAATAGCTTTATTTAATGCGTGACCAAACTTTAAATTAGGATTAATAAAGAAAAGGCATAGCCTTAACCATAGCTTTGTCTTAAAATTGTGAAGATACACTAATTTAACCCTTAAAAACTTATTTATTTAATTAATTAATTGAAAACTGTTGCGTTGGTTAGGTGACTTAAAAAATGACGGATGATCAGAAATAATTTTACTTTTAAACCACGGGGAATATGTTGCTTAATTACCAGGTTGATTAGATTACAATTATTTAGGAAAATCTAAAAAAATTGGTTGAAAATTGGAAAAAGCTTAAAATTGACTACTTTGGCTTAAACACCATAGAAAATGATTTTGATTGCTTCTGAAAAATTCTGAAAGTTACCAAATGTTTAAAGAAGCTATGGATCAGATGTTTGATGATTTATTCAAGTTTAAAAACAAATTTAATGTCTGATTAAAGTCCTTCACGAAATCAAAACAATGCTATGATTAAGACTTTGCTTTTTCTCCATTTAATCTTATTTAAAGTTTGGTTATGCTTTAAAATCAAGTAAATGGGTATAAATTGCAAGAAGGTGATTTCTGGAAAATTAAGTCCAGAACTCCAACTTTCAAAAAAAATCCAGGTTTGATCATGCAAGGATTAATTTATGTTGCTTATTGATTTCTCAAACAATTTAAGATGATTTCTCATTCTTAAACTATCTTAAATCCTAATCTTAAGTGACCAGCTTAAAATTGGTACTTTCAGATCTTCAACAAGCAAAATACAGACATATAAACATGCATATAAACTTTGGTAAATCATCAAAACATCAATCCATAGCAACAGAATCGATTAGCCACACATTTGAATCAAAACATATAAGATATGCATCTTAAACAACATACTTTGAATAGATCTCTAAATATGAGTTGAATAAAATTGTTTAGAAGTTACAAAACATGTTTAAAACCCTTCTGGACAAGTCTTGAACCTCTTAACTTGATCTGGACATCAACACAGCTCTGAATCCACAAAATCTAGCAAGAAAATCAAAGAATATGCAAAGATATGCTCATAAGAACTTATACTTTGATTTAATCCAAAAACATAAGAATATAATAAAAAACCTTTTGTTCATAGCCTTCAGTAGGTTGCCTACACCAAAATTATTTGTGTTTGGAATTTAGACTTGATGTCTTTCCAACTTGTCATCTTTGTTGCTTAATTCTTTCACTTGTTCGTCTTTGTGCCTAGGTTGGGGCACAATTTTTTTTCTTTCTTGTATATATGATCTTCATGATGTGGCCTCCTACCTTCCCCTTTGGCAGATGATCAAAGATACCCACTGTCAATCTACTTCCTTCCCTTGACTCCTTGCCAAGGATTTTAATATCATAATGGCCCCTTCTGAAACCTTTAGACCCTCTCCCTCGTGTTTGGTAGGGTCTTCAGACCTGAGAGATTGCCTGTTTGATTGTAACCTCAGTGACCTTCGAGCCTTGAGTCAGTTCTTCATCTAGTCCAACAAATAAGTTGATCCCCACTTTGTGGAAAAAAAAGCTGGACATAATCCTGGTCAATCCCCTTTGGCTCTCGACTTTCCCTACTTCCTCTAGTGTTGTTGGGTTGCCTCTCTTCTCTGACCATTGCCGCTTAACTATCCTTCTACCTAGTTATAGCAGAGTCGCTCTCCCTTCAAATTTTTAAACTTTCTAACCTCCTTAGCAGCCCTCCCCTTGCCCATAATAGATTGAGAAAGCTTATCTTTAAGCTTATTGTTCTGCCCTTACTCACTGGGAATCCTTTTATAAGCAAAAAGTGCACATCCATTATTGAGGGAAGGGGATAGTAACAACAAATTCTTTCATAATTCCCTCCTACTTTGTAGGAATCTCAACTCCATCTATTCCTTTCAGGCTAACTCAAATGCTATTCTTACTGATCCACTTGATATTAGGAAGCACCTGATTGATTATTTCAAGGCTTCTATAGAGACCCCTACTCCTCCCTCTCTTGGTCTTTCTTGTTTGGCTACTTTCATTTGGTGTCGAACCTCAGCTTGCTGAGTTTCTTACTACTCCCTTCTCCCCTGATGATGTTAAGGTAGCTTTTTTTAGTTTTCACCCTAATAAAGGCCCTGGACAAGATGGGTTTAATGGTCACTTTTTCAGATAGGTTTGGGAACTTACTAGAAGGGATCTGATTGAAGCAGTTCTTGACCTTTTTAAGTATGGGAAATTGCTGAAGGAAGTCAATGCTACTTTCATCACCTTGGTGCCCAAATCTACTCACCCGACCTTGGCTTCTAATATTCACCCTATCTCTTGCTATAATATGCTGTATAAAGTTATTTCCAAGCTATTGGCTAAAAGGCTCCAACTAATGCTCCCCTCCTTGATCAATCCCAATCAGTCTACCTTTACTCAAGGCAGACGTATACGTGATAATATCCTTCTTGCTCAGAAGATCCTTTGTAATTACCACTTGGATACTGGCCATACACGATGTGCTTTCAAAATTGTTCTAAAGAAGGCCTATGATTCCTTACAGTGGAATTTTATTGCCCATACCATCCGAGTTATGGGGTTCCCAGAGTTATTAATTCACTGGATTTGGGAATGTATCTCAAATTCCACTTTATCTATTCTTATTAATGGGGAGTCTACCCCCTTCTTCAAACCCCATCGCGGTCTGAGACAAGGGGACCCCTTGTTCCCTTACCTTTTCATCATTTATGTGGAGGCCTTAACCCAAATCCTTAATCTCCATATGTCTACGCATCTTAACTTCTCTTACCATTGGAAATGTAAGGAGCTACGGCTTAGCCACCTCTACTTTGCTGATGATATTTTGCTCTTTTGCCAGGCAGATCCCTCTTCTATCCATTCCCTGTTACAAGCCTTAACCTTATTATGCTCTCTATTTGGCCTGGCGATTAACCCTCATAAGAGTCATGCTTTTGTGGCCTCCTCAAATATTGTCATTTATAGCCTTGTTTCTCGCCTCTCTGGCTTTGGAGTTAAGCCACTTCCTGTTAAATATTTAGGGCTGCCACTAATTTCTATTAGACTTTCCCAGTCAAACTGCCTTCCTCTCCTTCTCAAGGTTGAGAACCGTAACTCCTACTTGGCTACCAAGTCCTTGTCTTTTGAAGGGCATCTTTAGCTGGTGATTTCTGTTTTGCACTCCTTTCATGTGTACTGTTCTAGCCTTTTTTTGCTCCCTACTAATATTACCAAGGATTTAGAGAAGACGCTGCATTGCTTGCTGTGGTCAACCTCTAATAACTCTCATCATGCTAAGGTCAATTAAAATGAAGCATGCACTTCAAAGAATGTGGGTGGCCTTGGCATTTGACTTCTTAAACCTTGGAATATGGCCCTCCTTCTAAGTGAATCTGGATCCTCTTCTCTGATAAGGAAGCGTTATGGGTTAAATCGGTGCATAGTGTGATCCTCAAATCCAATAATTTTTGGGCTTATGTTCCATCCAACAGGGATTTGTGGAGTTGGAGGAAAATTATGAAGGCTACAGACTCCTACATAACTAAATTATGGATTAATATTGGTGATGGATTAACTACAAACCTCTGGGCTGATCCATGGCATCTGGCAGGTATCCTCCTCCATTCTTTCTCTTCTCGGCTTCCTTATGATTTGGGCCTTCCTTAGGGCTGTAAGATTGCTAGCATCATCCATAATGGTGTTTGGCGATGGCCTGAAGCTAATCCCCCTAATTTGCTAGAGCTCAAGTAGATTCCCATCCCTTATGTTCCCAATCTTCATCGCCGCGATTGCTCATAATGGGTTGGCTCTTCTAAATCCTTTTCTAATGTTGAGGCTTATAAGTTTCTTCATCCTGCTACTGTGCCCTTCCGTAGTTTCCAGGTGGTTTGATCAAAACTTTTGTCAAAGCTTTATTCTTTGACTTGCCATTAAAAGGAAGCTCAATACTCATAACAGGGTCAAATTTGACTACTGCCCCAACTTCTGCATTCTTTTGTATGGCAGAAGATGGCAGAAGTAGAGTGCCATGATCACTTGTTCTTCTCTTGTGCCTTTGGTAATTTGGACTAACTTACTCACGAAATGTGGCATCTCTTGGAACCCTATGTCCTTATCCTCTACTTACATCATGTTTAACCAGATTTTTCCCAGGAAATCTGCAAGGATTGCTCATCTCTATTGTGGTTGCCTCTATTGTTTATGTGATTTGGAAAGAGAGGAACAACAGAATTTTCAATGACACTCTCTCTTCTCCTCAACAACTGGAATCCTCTATCTTTTAGCTTGTTAAAGGCATTTTCCTATCCAAAGTGACAGACTCTACAAATTTTCTCAATCATGAGATACAACTTTCCTAGAATCTATGATGCTCTAACTATTTTGGCTTGCACATTTGCCTTCATCTATTCCAAGATAGTGTGTGGGGGCTTGGCAAGATATTTCCCCTCCCTTACGTAAAAGAGAGGCTTTATTACGACACATCTATTCTAGGCGTTATTAGACTTCTTCCCTTTGCCATTTACCTTTTTCGTAGTGAGCCTATCCTCATTGATGATTCTGAGGCTTTTGGTGCTGATGAGATTGAGTCCTCCTTCTGTCCTAGCCCTTTCAAGAGTTGATCTCCCACCTTGCCTCAGTATACAGTGGCTATTGCTCATTTGGTTCAACCTTCTCCTTCCCTTAGCAATGCTCAGGTGTTGGGTTCTCCCAACCCATCCAAATCGTTGAGGCCTTAGCATCCAGTGGCCCGTGCTCCTTTAGTCCGGCTTTCTTCTTCCCATAACAATGCTTGGGTCTTGGGTTCTCCCAGCCCATCCAAGAATTTGAGGCCTAAGACTGCCAAGAAAAAATCTTGCACCCCTCTTTACAAGACTGCCAAAGAGAAGGTTTCCAAGAAGACCAAACAGACCCGACAGTCCCCTGGTCCTGTAAACCCAGTTGACTGGGGCTTTTCCATCCCTTTGGCTATTTTTGATCATATTTAATCCATCCTAATTCATCATCATCAATTCTCTATCATAACATGCTATAAACACTAATAATTTTCTTACATGTTTAACTCTGATTCTAGCTCAAAAAATCAAAGCCAATTCAATACTCCAAGTAAGTAAAAATATCAAACATTCAAGGTAAAACTTAGATGAATTTCAGCTAGGTTTAGTAAAGCAACTTCAAGCTGATCTTTTACTTAACTTTTTGAGGCTAAAACATGGATTATTTATGCAACAATTAAGCATAACCATAAGAAAATTTAGGGAGGTGAAAGAAGAGAGTTTCGACGGTGTGCATGAGAGATGAAAGAATAAGAATGGGCTGAATCGAGTTTGCTCCTGCTAAATGTTACACCTAAGATGTTAGGTGTCATCTAATGGAATGACCATATGTCTAAAGGCTTGTTCAACATTTATCAAGTATATATGCTACTATATGTCACCATTAAAGCTAGATCACACGTCATTTAAGTACAGTAGCCATTTTTCCATTTATCAATGCCATTTTTCATGTCCATTTGTCTCACAATGATCAATGCCAAATGTCATTCAATTACAGGCTTAATCATCCTAATTTTCATATATCAATTTATCTTACCACTTGACATTTTTCCTAGATCCAATGTATGTTATAATCCCTCAATTTCCAAATATATCTATTAATTCCAAATTTACTACTTATAATCAATTAAACCAAAAATGCAAGGCATAAACATGTCATAATTCACATCATAAACCTTTTAAACCTTTCATACCCAGGAATGAATCAATTGAGTTCATATGTTATCTTTGTAATGTGTACAAAATCATAATTCATGTTTGTATGCTACTGATATGAATATGAATGAAATGCAAATTCATGAATTTCTAATGATAAACTAAAGCTATAACCCTCAATATGGAAAACGATCTATTACATAATTTGTTGCTAGGTTTTGTTACATCCAAATCATAAATAGCAAACATAATAGTCTGAGAGCTACCTAATCTACTTTAACACACACTTAGGCAAAACTCAATAGAGTTATCTTAACTGTAGTTAAATCAAAGTAAAAGGGCATACCTATTGGGTTGGCTAGGTAGTTGAGACCTTAGTCAAGGACATCCTCTAACCCTTCTTCAGAAGAGAACCCCTTGTCATAGAGATGAGATGGCATGCTGGACTATTGGAAAGGCATGGCACTTTTCTAAGAAAAACACCGGCAAATATTTTTTCAACTTATTGTATCCTTGCTCCACTAGCTCTAATGGGGCATCAAAGAAATGCAATCCTCATCAATAGTGGGAGGGATAAAGATTGGCCCAACTCTTTTAAGGGTTTCATTAGATTCATTAACTATCGCTTTCTAAGATTTGAAGTTTAGGGCTTTATACTTTATGGCCCCTACTTAAGGTTTATGAGCAGCCTCTTACAACAAGGGTTAAGCACTCGAAGGTATGTTGAAATCTCAAGTAGTAGGTCGAAGAGGGGAGGTTCTAGGGACAGATGAGATGGGTTGGCAGGAAGACAATGAAGAGGGGCATCTAGAAGGGGTTTATTAGGGAAGCAAAGGAAAGAGAGGGATTGAAGGTGTTAGGGGAAAAGAAGCCATCAATTGATGAAGACAATAATAGGAAGATGAAGAGGAGGGAGCAAAAATCTAGTAGAGAAAAGGGGAAGGGGGTTAAGAGCAAGGATTCATCGAGCAACCTGTTAAAGCATAGGTGTTGGTAACCTAAATGAGGAGGGAAATGTGGAAGAAACAAAAAGGGAATACAATGAGAATAGGGCTAAGGTTGGTCGAAAACGATTTTGTAGACAACCGAAGCCTATCTCTTTATAATTTTTGCTCTCATTATAAACAAAATAAGAAGTGCTCTTTTTGCACTTATTAAAATGTGTTTCTTAAGAAAAGGAATTTATTAAATGCATGTTATAAAAAGAAAGGTATTCAATTGAAATTTTCTTTCAAGAAAAGGAATGTAATTAACATGTGTAAGAAGAGTAACATAGATTTGAATGAGTTTAAACAAGTCTAGAAAATCTTTTGTGGATTTCTTCTTCTCTACCCAAATTGACTTCCCAAATCCTTATAGATTAGGAATTTAGGAACACATGGATAACTATCAAAAATTCTAATATGTTCTATTTCCTTTCTATCTCTTTTATTTTTTTTAATTTTTTGACATAGTAATAAGAAATTAAAGAAAAATATAATCAAGAATAAGATTCAAAGTGAGAATTGCAGGACTTAAAAGATTTTACAAGAAGTCAAAAGATTACTCAAAACTTAATTCTTTGAATGCACATAAGAATCAACCAAGATTAAGATTGGATGTATCTAACACAATAATTAAAAAGAATCAAATAGAAAACACGAGAAAGAGATGGAATAACCAAAACAAGAAATGGAAACTTAAAGAATCAATAAAACTCAAGAACTTTAAAGGGACACGAAATTGAATAGAAATAAAAGGAAATGAGTTGATTCAAACCTTGGCAATAGAAGATGGCTCTGATGCCAAAAACTGATATGCTCTTCACCTTAGATTGGATGAAGCACAAATCATGAATTTAGGGTCTAAGGATAGTTTAATATTATGTAAGAATTCAAGTCATAACTCATAAGAATCATTGATTAAAAGAGTTAGCAGCTACTAGGATTATTGATTTGTTAGGATCCATAGATGTAGTGGTTGATGAATCATTTTTTCCATGAAGATTCAAACAAATCCCAGTCTGGATGGAACTAAACAAGATTTTTTCAACTAATACAAAAGGTCAAAGGCTTTAGTATTTAGAAATTCAAACCATGTTTTAGCCATTCATTCCATTTTTTCCACAATAATAAAATTTAAGACGGATTAGTAGTAATGAATAATGGGTTTGATCTTCATAAGCACTCGCTTGAATGAAAACCATGTGTTTAAAAGAACACCACAAAAGAATTTCCTCTAAAATAATGCAAAAGAACTCTCTATGAGTTTGCTAAATCTAATTCCAAAATAAAGTATTTTTGTACTAATCCTAATGACCTAGTCAAATTCAATGAGGGTAGGAATCGAGTTTTGGCCCATCCTAGTTTAAAAGTACAAACTTCTTAAATTTCAAATACATTTCTACCAACTTCTCCTATATGTTCTCCATCTCCCTAAACATCCTCTCAAAGGTCTGTTGACGTGACTTTATTACCAATGGATTAATCTCCCACTCTCCACCTTCAGCCACCATCCTTACTCTAGATGATGAATTCAAGTGTTGGACATGATTTAGAGCTTGCAATAAAAAGCTAGTAGAAAATAGTGTCTCCCTCATGTGTTTGCTCTCTAAATCACTCACAACTCAACTCCTAATATCCTTACTCAAGGATTTCTTTGAAGACTAAATTTTTCTACCAAGAAGAGCAAGTTCCAACATGTACCTCTTTAATTACCACTCTTAAGAGGCAAATTAATGTAAGTAAAACAAGATAATGTAATAAAGAGGAAAAAGAAAAAAAAGTCATCAAATTGGATTTTTGGAGACTCTAGGAACCCCCATAGTTCTAAATCACAAAATACAGAATGTGATTTATGTGTTCTATCAAAGAAAGATTAAAGTGACGTTTTTAGAAAAATAAATGGTGCAATTGACCTGTTTAGATCAAGAAAGGGTGTAATTGGCGTTTTTGATCAAAGTAAGATGCAATTGATGTTTTTAGATAAAAAAGGATGCCAGAATGTTTTGATTGGAAAGGATATTATTAACCTATTTAGATCATAAAAGGATGCAAGAAACGTGTTCATATTTGAAAAAGGTGTCATTGACTTTTCTAAGAAGGAATAACACAAACTTGGATGAGCTTGAATAGGTTTAGGAGTTCTTCTTCTCTACATCAATTGACAGCTCAAATCTTTATAGATTTAGGAATTTGCAAACACAATGATAACTAGATCAGGTCTATTTATGTTCTATCTCTTTTCTTTTCTCTTCTTTCTTTTCTTTGTTTTTGGACCTCTTTTCACTTTTTTTCTTTTTTACCTTTTAATCATCAAGAGACTTAAAAGAAAACTATAATCAAGAACAAGATTCAAAGTAAGAATTGCAGGATTCAAAAGATTCATCAAGAACCCAAAAGATTAAGCCAAAATCAATTCTTTGAATGTACAAGTTTAGAATCAGTAAAGATTAAGAAGAAAGATCAAACAATTTGATTAGGCTCAAACAAACCCAAAAATGTAACTAGGCTTATTTAAGGATAGAATCCACTTATTTAAGTTCTAAATAACATAACTAAAATTTCTATATAAATAAAATAAGAAGCCCTTAGTTTGCCTAAAGATGCTTAAAATAGCCTAATTGTAACAAATGAGTTGTTTCAAGTTATGCATCAAGTCCATTCTTTTTTAATAAGTCCAACACATTTCTCCAAGCCTTAAATCATAATTATAAACCTTAGTGACGTGTTCCCAAGTGTTTTAGCTTCTTCTCTTGCATATAGATCCACCATCAAATTGTTAAAAGCCTCTTTAGCATGCTTAGCTCGCAACCTTGTCATTAAAACTCCAAGATGCTCCAATGGATTTTTTTTTCTCCATAATATCACTTTGTTAAGCTTGTTTAATTGTTCCTCCTTGCTAGCCAAGTTCTCCAACATGTCCCAATCCTTCTATCTTACTTGAAGCCACTGGTGATGCTTGATCTCCAACAATCATTATTGATTTAATCTTTTTATAAAATCTTACATTTGATGATCATATTCAGGATGGAATAAGCTTAGATCTCCTTTATCCAACATCTTCAAGTCATACGGAATGGAATAAACTTCCTTAAGACATGTTTGCAATTGGTTTCAATGTTCAGAATAGTCAAGTTCTCTTTTTCTTTTATCTTCCAAATTGAGGATAATTTGATTCGACATTTGGGGGGGGTGAGGAGATGAACTTTTTATCACAAACTTGGTTTGTTATGAATCCAATGGGTATGACTTGAATATTTCATCTTGGAATAATTGGAATTATAAGTTGATTGTTAGTTGTAATATTTGAATTCCATCAATGTTTTTAATTTAGTCGCATTGATCAATTTTTGAACAATTTCTAACCCTAAATTTTCTTCTACTTTTTCTTCTATGCGCAGTGTTCATTGAAAATTGAAAAGAAAAACTATATGTGATAAAGTGAGCATATTTTTTCACTCTACTGGCTTCGTGTCAATAAAAGGTAGAAGTTCATGGGTGGCATTAGTAACCATTTAAGAGTGTGATATAGCCTTATAACTAGGGGTGTTCATGGAAAAATGTTTACTTTCACATCAAAAAGCTAGATGACATCTTAAATAAGTGAAAAGGAGAAGCCAAGTTGAGTAGCTCGAGGTCATTCATGACCAATTGTTTTCCCTCAAGCCAAAAGAAGAGGTGAATCCAAAACGATTGCCCCAAAGTGTAATTTAAATTGGGTTTTATGTTCCTTTGAAACTTCCTTGACTAAACTACTCAGATATTTCATTTTATATGTTAAGGTTTACTCTCTACTAATAGTGTGATCGTGTGTGATAATAATGTTTTTTTCATAAAAAATTATGACATGTAAGGTAAATCAGAGGCATTGATTGATATTTATTTATACTTAGTTAACTTCAACCTTTGATTCATATTATTTTGAGAGATTTGAGAGGTAATTCCATGTGACTTATGTGCATATTTAATGATTATTGAATAAGATGTTGCTTATATTATTTTTTATATTCTTGTATGCTTCATAGGAATTTTGGTGAGTTTTTTAATGAAATATTTTAGTTATAACATATGTGGAATCAATTTAAAGAGTTAAAGCATCAAGTTATAAAGTTATCTATCAAATATTAATGCCGTAAGACAAACCATGAAGAGTGCATAAAGAGAAAAGAAAGAAAAACTTGAAACAAGTAATAATTCAAGTGGAAGGGACTTTCATGAGAAATTAGATGCATTTTTGTGTGGAACGAATGGTCATGGAATCAATTTGGAGAGCAAGAACATTATGTTATTGAGTTCTACACCATATTTCAAGGCTAAAGGAGGAGCAAAGAAGAAGTTATAATGAAAGGAATAAGAGTAGCTGAAAGCTATAAAAGCTATAAAAGCTATGGCTAGGGCCACACCTGTGGTTTTTGTCTAGAGAAAACCATGGGATGACCCATGATTATGGCTCTGGCCATGGAACTAGCGGCAAATGTTTTAGGGTTTGGAACAAAACATCAAGAAAGTGAAAATCAAGATTTGATGTTTCGACAATAATCATGAAGGAGTCAAAGGATTTGCGCACTATAAACATTTCTATCCTATCTTTCTTTATGATCACTATTATTGTTTTCTTTATGATTGAGACTTATTTTTCTTGTAAGATCTTGATTATTAGGATATAGTATTTCATTATTCTCTTGTTGTTTAACATTGAATTTCCATATTTTCCTTAGATTTATAAAGTTAATGACATTGATTTTTTATTGTTATGCAAATGTAAACTTTAATTCGAATGGTGTGATTACATATTTTTAGATTAAGAAATTGATTGTATGATTAAATCAATCCATAAGTGACGCATCTTGCATAGAGACTTATAGATAGGTTTACATGAGATGTCTGGATTAGGTGTAAGTTTTACTAAAACAAATATGTTTCATAGAACGCACTAATACATTCAATCATATTTTGAGATAAAGAGAACTTTTCCTCAAAGATAACGTAAGAGAGAGTGTAATTTAACTTTAGGATATTATGGTCTAAGATAATCTATAAAATCTATTAAATTAAGGTTAAATGATGAATAAGAATAAATCTTTGGGTAATTAACTACCTAGACCTTAATTTTCTTATTAATTATTGTAAGTTTATCCTTAGATATTTCTTTAGTCATTTCATTTATTTCTCATTAATCAGTCAATTAATTAATCATCTTTGAGTATGTTAGATAGTAATTATAAGAAGTCTCTAGTAATCATTATCATCATAGATCAACATCCTGGATTCATAATAGTTATACTACATCATAATAGGTTCACTTGCTTGATTGCGTATTTTAGTATTGTCTAATTGTGATTCTCTAGTTTATTTTTATTTAAAACTTAGGAATGTTCTACAGCTATCAAAAAGCATTTGAGCACACTAGTTATTAAAATTCAAGGGAAACATCATTAAGGTGTATATGATCTTTTTTTAGGGGAGTTTTTTGATTTTTTAGGATGGGGATTCATTCAAAGATTCCTCTTTACCTTGAAAAAGATTCGTATAAGTTTTTTTTTACCTTTACAAAAAGAAAGATTGGGTTTGTAAAGGGTTTCCCTCAGCCTAATAAAAGATTTGTAATTTATTTTGATTAATAGTAAAAATATCCAATATCACTAATGTAGAGCAGATGCAGTCAACTGATGTAATTGTCGAACTACTGTAAAAATCAATTGTGTATTATTCTCTGTTAAACTCTTTATTGTACTTAAAATTTTGTTTATTATATATAATTGTATTAATTTGAATTATTGTCTTATAATTAACATATCATCAAATTTTGGTTGAATATTAGTTTAGAATCTTCGTAGTTAAGAGAAATCTATTTCTACGACGTTAAGCTTTAGTTTATAACTTTTCAAAACACCCAATTCCACCTCCATCTTAAGTACTATATGGAAATAACACTTAAGTTAATATACCAAAGTCCCAAAATCAGGCTTTTGGGTTTCACTGGAAGTGTAAAATATGAAAATTTCACATCTTATGTTTTTTTTATGATCTATAACCTTTTTACAATCTCTACCTTGGTGAAATTCTTGTATATGTTTAACACCTTTTCTAGTCCACATATTCATTACTAAAAAAGTCAACTTTTCATTGCAAAATCATAACCCCATTTGGTGTAAGCCCTTATTAATGTCAGTGATTGCTAGTATTCCTCCTTACATTTAAAATATTTTGGTATATCACTCTTGTATATCAAACAGTCCAAATTAGATCACCAATAGTTGCTATCTAGAATTCAAAATAAAGTTAGCATGTGGACTACTAAGTATTTATACTTTGTGGGTAGGCTCTAGCTGATTTAGTTAGTGTTATTATCCAATCAACTATACTAGCCATCCCACTTTATCCTTCCTTCCTCTATAATAAAGGAAATAGGGAAGATGTGTAAGAACTTTCTATGGTTTGGAAGCCCCTCACAATTTCACAAGTCTAAACTAAAATGGGAACATATATGTTATCCTAAGTGACAAGGGGCATTAGGCCCTAAGAGGCTTAAACCTTTAAGAAAGCTCTAACGACTAAAAGAATTTGTTGGGTTAAGTGGATTCACACCAAGATTCTTAAAAGAAATAGCTTTTGGAAAGTGAACGCCCAAAGAGGGAGTTTTAAGATTTGGAATTAAACTGCTAAAAGGAATAATTGATATTTTACAGTATTTCTTTTTTCAAAATAAGTGATTGTGAAATTTCTTCTCTTTGATATGATAAATTACATACTAGGTACCTTAGATAAAGTGTATGGCCTTACAATTGTTTATGACTAAGGGTTGTAAGAAAATGCTATTCTCATCCATCATTACTATTAATAGTACCGAGTCTTGGCCCTCTTCAAACTCCTTTAATGTTCTTTACTTAAAATCAATTATCATTCCTTTTTAGCCTAATCTTTCTAGTCTTGATTCTTTCTAGTGTGGGGGTCACTTTTCAACTGAATATTCTCATCCCCAAAAGCTAAAGTGCTATGGAGTAAGCTGATTTGGTGCAAATTTACAATTCCAAGACATAGTTTTATATTATGGCTAGCCTCTCTAGATAAACTCTGTACTCTTGATAAACTCACGTTCCTTAATATCAGCCCAGGATGTAAACTTTGCAATTCTAATATTGAGCCTTATGATCACCTATTCTTCAACTATCCATATTCATCCTAATTTTGGACTTTAATATTGAGAAAACTACATACTTCTTGGGCTCTTATAGAATTCAAAGGAACCTTTTATTAGCCTTACGAAGTATTGTTTAAAATAAGTTTATCTTCTTGTGTAAACCTAATTTGGCAAGAGAGAAATGCAAGAATTTTTAGGCCAAGCACTTCCTAAATATTTCTAAATTTTTTTCTTTTGATTAGTGATATTTTCTTGGCTAGAAAAGATATAATGGGAACTATGAGAGATAGTCAATCACTCCAAGAATGGAATTTACGATAGCCTCTTATTTCTAATGCAGGTCATAAGGGCAAGGAATATCCAAAATATAAGGTTTAAGATCTTAAGATGTACCCAAAGGAGATGATGCCACACTAAATTTAGGATTACAATCCTAATTGTCTAAGAATCAACTAGAAGGAACTCTTATCACTCCAGGAGAAAAAGGAAATCCGAACTCTAAAGAAGGAATGGGAGCAGCAACTCAACTAGGATAACTACATGAAAGTAAAGTGATGTGAACCTTAACAATACCCTCAACTAAAGTTGATACCTTGCCCAAGAAACGTCTAAGAAATCATATTTATAAGAGTTAAAGCCTTTATTTATAATTAAACAAGAACCTAAGCTATATAAGAATGATTGTAGATGCCACAATCAAGAATAAGATGAGAAGGTGAGTGATAATTATTAATTATGAGCACCACAAGTTGATACTGGATAAGTTCAAAGAGTTTAATGAAGAACTAAGAAAGAGAAATCTCTTTAAAGTATTATTGATGATAAATCTACCTCTTACAAGGATGTGCCTTCTCATAGAGGAAGGTATAAAACCCTAAAAACAATTTGAAATCAATTATAATTTAGATTTGAAAATATTTAGCTAGCCTAAAATAAAATGAATTCTATAATAAATTTGATTTCCTAATTTGTAGATATGATAAATCTAAAGATATGAAAAATAAAGGGAATAAAATAAAATTCAAAATTGGCAAGGGATCCCTCATAAAATAGGAAAGAAAAGTCAAACAATTAATGGAAATATTGCCAGAGAGAAGAAGTAAATTGATGGAACAATAGTCTCCAAGGTCAAAAGTATAGAGCATACTCTAAAATATATGTAGCAAAACCCTTACCAGTATGAAGAAAGAATCTAGAAAAATGATGGATGAGAGAATAGGAAAAAATAAAGTAAAGAGGAAGTGTACAGTCTTTAAGAAGTGAACCCATGATCATATCTAATTATTCTGAATATGGAAGTGATAAAAGGAATGACGATGAAGATATTACAACTTCTAAAAGGAAAACAACTATGGAAGAAGTTTAAGTAAATTTTAAGATGAGAAGAATAGCTCAAACAAATTCTGGGTGAGAGTTGGCTCGAAAGTAGTAGCAAGATGCTAGAGAAAAGGAAAAGATACAAATTACCTACAATCAAATCTAAAAAGGAAAATTTCAATGTTCCTGTTATAAGAAACTTCAAGGAACGTTATGTCAAGGAGGTCCATCAATGGATCGGAATGCCAAGAAAGAAATGAAGAAGAGCAAGACAATAGAAATGCATTTGTATATATAACCATTAAACCCCTAATAGTAATGAATCAATTTGGGAACCCAATTTCACTACCAAAAAGGAAACTCAATAGTTTTTTAAAGTGGAGGCACCTTACATCCTTTTGTTTAACCTCTATATTTAAAGTTTGTTTCTAAAATATAATTCTTTATTCTACCTTGCTTTTGTTTTATATGTGTTAAGGAAATTATACCTTCTAGAGGTTTGTGATTATTATTCTAAAGTTAAAAGCTAGGATTTGCATAGGAAATTAGGTAATTCTAGAAACTACCAAGCTATTATTTTCTGGTTTTGTGGTACAAGTATATAGTAGATACTAGTAGGTTGAGATTATATATCTCAAACTTGGTTAACCCATTTACACTCACTCCCCCCTCCAAAAAAAAATCCAACGTTACATACACAGGTTCCTTGTTCACTCAAATAATAAACAAAGTGATTCCTTTGCAATTTTTGAAAAGTAAGATATGTCTGATTTTCCTAATATTTCGGTCTGTCCTCAACTCATTTTTATCTCCCAAATGTCTTAATCTAAGAAGGTAGAAAAGAAAAACCTTTTTTACATTCATTAAATTCCTAATAAACAACCCATGTTTCTCTTAAATTTAAAAAGCATGGGCAGCCAAGATTAGAGGTACCCCTATGTTTAAAGTGATAAGTAAAATAAAAAACTCTAAACAATAATTGAAATCATTAAATAGAAAATAATTTAGGGACATTAATAGTTGGGGGCTTATCTAATTTGTGCTAGCAGTTTCTTTAGGGTAAAAGATTAAGTTAAAATTACCTAAAACAAGGTAAGATGATGGAGATCAAGCATCGCAAGTGGCTTTAGGCACGGCAGAAGGAGTGGGACATGTTGGAGAGCTTGGAAAACAAGGAGAAATGCTTAAACAAGCTCAAAATAGTGGTATTAAGGCAAAGATCCATCGAAGAATCTTATAGGTCCAACGACATGATCGTAGGCTAATTATACTAACGAGGATCTCAACAATCTGATGGTGGATCTATATGTAAAGAGAAGAAGCTAAAACCCTTGGAGACATGTAAGTTAAGTTTATAATGATGATTTAATACTTGGAGCTATGTGTTATACTTGCTGAAGAAGATTGGACTTGTTGCATAACTTGAAATAATTCATTTGTTACAATTAAGTTTTTGTAAGCATCTTTAGGCCAACTACTTGGACTTTGTAATTTAGTTCTTTAGAATTTCTAGATATGCTATCTAGGACCTAAATAAATGGATTATAGCCTTAAATAGCCTCTCTACGTGTAAGGTTTGTTTTGGGCCTTTTCAAGTTGTTTTATGCTTATTTGTTAAGAAGTTATTCTTTTATACTATAATGGGCCATAACCCAATTCCTATACTTATGGAATTTAGCTAGATAAAAGCACTTTATTTCATGTCATATAGACATACTGGATTCTTTTTCAGATTCAACATAGCACATAGAGAGTTCCTTTGATTATTTTAGAGGAAATGCTTTCGTGGTGTGATGGAGATCAACCATCACAAGTGGCTTCAGGCAAGACGGAAGGATTGGGACGTGTTGGAGAGCTTAGGTACTAAGGAGAAATACTTAAAAAAGCTCAACAAAGTGATATTATGGAAAAAGATCCATTGGAGACTCTCAGAGGTCTAATGACAAGTTTGCAGGCTAAGCGTACTAAAGAGGCTCTTAAAAATCTGATGGTGGATCTATAAAAAAAAGAAGAAGTGAAAACACTTGGGAACACTTCACTAAGGTTTATAATGATGATTTAAGGCTTAGAGCAATGTATTGGACTTGTTGAAGAAGGATAGACCTGATGTGTCTTGAAACAAGTTATTTGTTATATAATTAGGTTGTTTTGAGCATCTTTGGGCCAAATACATAGGCTTCTTATTTTATTTATTTAGAAATTTTAGTTGTGCTGTTTAGGACTGAAATAAGTAGAATATAGCCTTAAATAAGCCTAGTTACATTTTTGGGTTTGTTTGGGACTAATCAGATTGTTTTAAAATTATTTGTTCTATTAGACTAGGATGGGCCAAAACCCAATTCCTAACCTTATGAATTTCGTCCAAGTCATTAGGGTTAGTATATAAACCCCTTGTTTCATGTAATGTAGCACATTTCCTTCATTGAATATTCAAAAAAACAAATTGAGCATTCTTTTGTATTACTTTAGAGAAATCCTTTTCTTATTGTTCTTTAAAGACTTGATTTCCATTCAATAAAATGCTTAGAAGATCAAACCCATTCCTTATCATTCCTAATCCTTCCTAATTTCTATGGGTGTGGTGGAAATACCTTTTGAATCGTTATTTCAATCTTACAAAATATTGAATGACTCTTGGATCTTGGATTCTTGATTTATGCTTCTTCCAGTCAAAGGTGAAGTGATTATCAGTTTTTGGTATTAGAGCCATCTCTATTGCCAAGGTTTGAATTAATTTGTGTCCTTTCTTTTTGTTCAATTTCTTGTCTTTTAAAAGTTCTTGAGTTTTCTTTATTCTTTTTAGAGTCTTGAATCAGTTTTCTTGAGTCTTTGATTTTTCCGTCTTGTTTTTATTATTCCATCTTTTTCTTGTGTTTTTCTATCTATTTCTATCTATTCTTTTGTTGGATAAATTCAGTCTTTATCACCTTGATCTTCTTGATCTTCGCTGATTTTAAACTTGTGCATTAAAAGAAATGAGTTTGGCTTGATCTTTTGAGTTCTTATTGAATCTTTGAATCCTACAATTCTCACTTTGAATCTTGTTCTTGATTATGGTTCTATAAGTTTCTTGTTGTTTAAAAGTAAAAAAAAAGTGAAAAAATGTTCAACAAAAAAAAAGAAAAGAGATATAAAAGAAACATACCTAATTAGATAATTATCCATGTTTTTCTAAATGCCTAAATGTATAAGGATTGAGCTATCAATTTGGGTGGAGAAGAAGAACTCCAAAAAAGAACTCCTAAACCTATGCAAACTCATCCAGATTTGTGTTATTCTTTCTTGGAAACTTCAATTACATCTTTTTCCAATCTAAACTTGTTTCTTGCATCCTTTTATGATCTAAATATGTCAATTATATCCTTTTCCAATCAAAAAACGTTTCTTGCATCTTTTTTTTAATCTAAAAACATGAATTGCATCTTAATTTAATCTTAAAATGCTGATTGCATCCTTGTTGATCCAAAAATGTAACTTGCAATCTTTCTTTGATAGAACACGTAAATCACATTCTGTTGGTTGTGATTAAACTGTGGGGGTTCCTAAAGTCTCCAAAAGTAATTTGTTGAATTTTTTTTCTTTGGTCTCTTTATTGTTTTTCTTGTTTTTCCTTCCATCACTTTGCCTCTTAGGAGTGGTAATTGAAGGGGTATATATTAGAACTTTCTCTTCTTGGAAGAAGAAATGAACCTGCAAAGAACTCCTTGAGTAAGGATACTAGGAGGTGAGTTGTGAGTGATTTAGAGAGCAAAAACGTGAGGGAGGACTATTTTCTACTAACTTTTTCCTGCATGTTCTAAATCATGTCTAACAAAATGCATCATCATAGTAAGGATAAAGAGGTGGCTAAAGGAGTAGAGCGGGAGATTAATCCATTGGTAGTAAAGTCACAAAAACAAACCTTTGAGAGGATGTTTAGGGAGATGGAGAATATAAGCGAGAAGTTGGTAGCAATGTCTTTGCAATTTAATTCTCATTCTAACCCAAGCGAGAGAACAACTGAACCTAGAAACACCCATTATGATTTTGAGGACGATGATGACCAGCTTAGCACCTTTGAAGAAGTTGGGAATTATAGAGGGAATAACGGTGGACGAGGTAGAGGAAGAATGAGTAGAAACATTGGAGGAAGAGTTGGGGGCGAGGGGAGGGGGGAGTAGAAACTAGAGTGGACAGTAACATAAGTAGTATGATGATGAAAATACCTACTTTTTTTTGGAAAGATGGATCCGAATGTGTATCTAGAGTGGGAAGGGAAGGTAGAGTTAATGTTTGAGTGCCATAATTTTTCTGAAGAGAAGAAGGTTAAATTGTCAGCCTTTGAGTTTAGTGATTATTCGGTTACTTGCTGGGATCAACAAATTGTATCTAAGAAGAGAAACTGAGAACTACAAATTAGCTCTTGGGAGGAGATGAAAACTATAGTGTGGAGGAGATTTATACCAAGCTAATATTATAGAGAGCTTTACCAAAGACTATAGAATATAACCTAAGGAAATAAAACTGCAGAGGAATATTACAAGGAGATGGAGGTAGCAATGGCACGAGAAAACATTCAGGAAGATCGAGAAGCTACAATGGCTCAACTTGTTTGTGGTCTCAAAATTGAAATTGCTAATGTAGTGGAGCTACATCATTATGTAAAGTTAGAAGTTGTTGTACACATGGCTATTAAAGTTGAAGGACAACTTAAAAAGAAGTATACTAACTGTGTTAGTGTTTCTAGTCTAGGAACTACGTTTTAGAGCAAACAGTGGAGTAAAAAGGAAGATAAACCTCTAAATAACAAGTTTGAAAAACCCAAGCTTAAAATAGTACAAGGAGCAAAAAACTAAGGTTGAATCCTCTTCAAATTCAAGGAGTAGAGATATTAAGTGTTTTCAATACACAAGAAGAGGTCAAATTGCATCTCAATGCTCGAACAAGAGGGTAGTGACAATTAAAAATGGGGAGTATGTGTTTGAAAGTGATGAACAGGGATATATTGACATGCTTGAATTGGAAGATATTGAACAAAGTGAAGATTAGATAGAGTATTGAGGATTCATATTAGAGAAGATGCTGATGATGTGAACCAAAAAAGAGAATATTTTCCATAAAAGATGTGCTGTAAACAATAGGATTTGCAATCTTATAATTGATGGAGAGAGATGTGCAAACGTGGCAAGTGTTGAATTTGTTCAAAAATTAGTTTTAACAATTATAAGATTGCAAATCTAGAAAGGTAAAGGTGTCTAGGAAAGTTTTAGTTGCATTTAAAATTAGGAGATACAAAGATGAGGTTTTGTGTGATGTGGTGCCTATGCAAGTTGCACATATATTGTTAAGGCATCCATGGCAATTTGATCCACAAGAAATCCATGATGGGTAGAAAAATCGTTATTCATTCACCATAGATGATGTGAAATACGCGCTTGGTCCTCATTCACCAAAGTAAGTTTATGAAGACCAACTGAAAATTCATAAGAGGGAACAAGCAAGGTTAAGTGAAAGGAGTGGTACAAACCGAGTGCAAACACCTAAGGAAACATCAAACACATTGGGAAGCACTTCCTTGAGGGATAAACATGAGGGGAAAGGAGTGAGCATGGTTGTGAGAGTGGGGGATGTGAGAAATACATTCTTGACCAAGTGCCAGATGCTACTTCTTTGTATAAAGAAGCTTATTTATCACATGAGTACGTTGCTAACCATGATTTCCCATGTGTGATTTTTTCTATTTTGTAGGCTTATTATGATCTATTACAAGAAGGTATGCCGAGTGGATTACCATCTAAACATGGAATAAAGCATCAAATTGATCTAATACTAGGTGCATAATTGCCAAACCGACTAGCATAAGGAACAAACCTGGAGGAGGCCGAAGAAATTTAGAGCCAAGCAAAGGAATTGCTAGAAATAGGCTATGTACATGAGACCCTCAATCCGTGTTCAGTTCTAGTCCTATTAGTGCCAAAGAAGGATTGATCATGACATATGGGTGTAGATCTTCGTGCTATCAACAAAAATCACTATAAAGTATTGTTACCCTATCCCTAAGTTAGATGATATGCTTGATGAGTTGTATGGTGCATGTTTGTTTTCTAAAATTGATCTAAAATCTTGTTACCATCAAATTAGGATTAAAGAAGGAGATGACTGAAGAACAAAATTTAAAACTAAATATGGAGTATATGAATTGTTGGTAATTCCTTTTGGTTTAACAAATGCACCCAACACTTTTATGAGGCTTATGAATAATGTATTGTGTGAATTTCTTGGAAAATTTGTAGTTGTTTACTTTGATGATATGAGTCTATAACAAATCACTTGATGAGCATGTAGAACATCTTAATAAAGTGTTGCATGTGCTTAATGAATAGACATTATATGTTAATTTGAAAAAAGTGTTCTTTTTTCACTAAACAGGCTGTGCATGAGTGTAAACGGTATACAAGTAGATGAAGAAAAGGTACATGAAATTAAGGAATGGCCTACCCCTAGGATAATTAGTGATGTTAGGAGTTTTCCTAGGTTATCTAGTTTCTATAGATGGTTTGTAAAGGATTTCCGCACCACTGACATTTTAAAAAAGAATGTAGGATTTAAATGGGGGGATGAGAAAGAGAGTGCATTTGACTTGTTGAAAGAGAACTTTAGTACAACAGCTATCTTAGCTTTACCTAACTTTGCTAACACTTTTGAAATTGAGTGTGATGCTAGTGGGGTTGGAATAACGGTTGTCTTGATGTAGGATAGAAAACCAACTGCATATTTTAGAGAAAAACTTAATGGGGCAACCTTAAACTACCCAACATATGATAAAGAAATGTATGCATTCGTTAGGGCATTAAAAACTTGGTAGCGCTATTTGTGGTCAAAAGAGTTTGTTATCCATACTGATTATGAATCATTGAAATGCATAAAGGGTCAACATAAACTTAGCAAAAGACATGCAAAGTGGGTAGAATTCATAGAGACATTTCCATATGTGATCAATTATAAACAAGGAAAGGAAAATTGATTCATAGATGCATTATCTAGGAGACATGCATTGTTAAGCATGTTAAATGTTAGATTATTAGGATTTGAACATATCATGGATATGATGTATAATTATGATCATGGTTTTGGTAATGTATTTAAGGCATGTGAGAAATCTGCATTTGGGAAGTTCTTTAGGCATGAAGTGATAAGCTCTTCGCCTCTGATTGGAAGAAGCATAAATCAAGAATTCAAGATCCAAGAATCGTTCAATATAGATTTGATCTTTACAAGCACTTTCTTGAATGAAAATCAAGTCTTTAAAGAGCAACAAGGAAGGATTTCTTTAAAGTAATGCAAAAGAGCACTCAATTTGATTTCTGAATATTGAATGAATGATGTCTCCTACAAATCATGAAATAAAGAGGCTTTATAATAGCCTGGACAAATTTAATAGGGGTACGAACTGGGTTTTGGCCCATTATAATCTAAAAGAACAACCTTCCTATCAAACAAGCTTAAAACAAGTAGATTGGGTCCAAAACAAACCCAAAATGTAAATAGGCTTCTTTAAGGCTAGAATCCACTTATTTGAGTCCTAGATAGCATAAGTAAATATTCTAAATAAATAAAATAATAAGTCTAAGAAATTAGCCCAAAGATGTTCAAAACAGCTTATTTGTAACAAGTGGGTTGTTTCAAGTTATGCAACAGGTTCAGCCTTCTTCAAAAAGTCCAAAACATTGCTCCAAGCCTTGAGTGATCATTATAAACTTAATTGATGTGTCTCAAAGGGTTTTAGCTTCTTCTCTTGTATATAGATCCACCATTAGATTGTTAAGAGCCTCTTTAGCACGTTTAGCTCATGATTGTATCCTTGGATCTCCAAGATTCTTTAATGGATCTTTTTCCCTAATATCAATTTGTTGAGCGTGTCCAAGCTTTCCAACATGTCCCACTCCTTCTGCCTTACTGGAACTCACTTGTAATGCCTCATCTCCATCATTTCCACTCTCGTCAAAAGGATTTGTCCTCAAATCAACTTCTTCTTCTAGAAAATCAAAAGGAGATGAATCAACAACATTGAAAGTAGTATGAACACCATATTCACCTGGAAAATCAATATTGTATGCATTGTCATTGATCCTTTCCACCAGTTCAAGCGATCCATCTCCACGTGGTTGCAACTTAGATGTTTTATTGCTAGGAAATCTTTCCTTTCTAAAGTTCACCAAACTTTCTATGTTCTGTCTTGCCTTTTCATGAAGTTTCTTCAACAAAGCTTTCTTCTTTAAATACAAGTTGTGTCTTTCACCTAGTGGCAATGGAATAAGATCTAACAGAAATAAAGGATTAAAGCTATAAACAATTTCAAATGGTGAAAAACCAGTAGCACTGTGTATGGTTCGATTGTAAGCAAATTCAATGAATGGCAAAGATTCTTCCCATGTTTTCAAGTTTCTTCTAATTATAGCACGCAACAAAGAACCTAGAGTTCTATTTACCACTTACGTTTGACCATCTATTTATGGATGACAAGTAGTAGAAAACAAAAGTTTTGTTCCTAACTTACCCCACAAAGTTTTCTAAAAATAACTCAAAAATTTTGCATCACGATAAAAAATAGTGGTTTTTGGAACCCCATGCAAGCGAACAATTTCAGAAAAGAATAATTAAGCAATGTATGATGCATCATTGGTTCTATGACATGCAATGAAATGTCCCATCTTAGAGAACCTATCAACAACTACAAACACAGAATCATAACCTTTCTGAGACCTAGGTAAACCCAAATCAAAGTCTATAGAAATATCTACCCATGGTTCACTAGGTATAGGCAGTGGTTTATAGAACCCCTGAGGCTAAACTCTCAATTTAGCTTGCCTACAATCCACACTTCTACCACACAATCTTTCTACATCTCTCCTTATGTGTGGCCAGAAGAAGTGTTCATTCAAAATGTCAAGAATCCTTTTAATACAAAAATGACCCATTAAATCTCCTCAATGTGATTCTTTTAACCAATAAGTCTCTCATTAGGGAATGCATAACTTGTTATCCCTAAACAAATAACCCTCATTCCTAAAGAACTTCCCAAATGCAGATGTTTCACATGCCTTAAACACATTACCAAAATCATGATCATTATTATGTAGATCCTTAATATGTTAAAATCCTAATAATCTAGAATTTAACGTGCTTAACAATGCATGTCTCCTAGATAATGCATTTGTTACAATGTTTTCCTTTCCCTGTTTATACTTGATCACATATGAAAATGTCTCTATGAATTCTACCCATTTTGCATACCTTTTGCTAAGTTTGTGATGAACCTTTATATATTTCAATGATTCATGATCAGTATGGATAACAAACACTTTTGGCCGTAAATAGTGCTACCAAAATTTTTAATGCCCTAACCAATACATACATTTCCTTATCATAAGTCAGGTAGTTTAAGGCTGCCCCACTAAGTTTTTCACTAAAATATGCAATTAGTTTTCTACCCTGCATCAAGACAGCCCCTATTCCGACCCCACTCACATCACCCTCAATTTTAAAAGTATTGGAAAAGTTAGGTAAAGTTAAGATAGGTGTTGTACTAAGTTTCTCCTTCAACAAGTTAAATTCCCTCTCTTGCTCATCCCCCCACTTAAATCCTACACTCTTTTTAACTATCTCAGTAATCAGTAAATGGTGCAGCAATGGAGTTAAAATCCTTTACAAACCGTCTATAAAAACTAGCTAACCCATAAAAACTCCTAACATCATTAATTGTCATAGGGGTACGCCATTCCTTAATTGCTTGTACCTTTTCTTCATCTACTTGTATACCCTTTGCACTTACCACATAACCCAAAAACACAACTTGTTTAGTACAAAAAGAACACTTTTTCAAATTAACATACAATTTCTCTTCTGTAAGCACATGCAACACTTTAGTCAGATGTTCTACATGCTCATTAAGTGATTTTCTAGAGACCATAATATCATCAAAGTAAACAACCAAAAATTTTCCAAGAAATTCACATAATACATGGTTCATAAGCCTTATAAAAGTTCTTGGTGCATTTGTTAAACCAAAAGGCATTATCAACCATTCATACAGTCCATATTTCGTTTTAAATGTTGTTTTTCATTCATCTCTTTCTCTAATCCTAATTTGATGGTAACCAGATTTCAGATTAATTTTAGAAAACAAACATTTACCACATAACTCATCAAACATATCACTTGATCGCACGATAATCCACACACATATGCCACAATCCATCTTTCTTTGGCACTAATAGGACTACAACTGAACAAAGAATGAGGCTTTCACATATATAGCCTTTTTGTAGCAATTCCTCCACTTGTCTCTGAGTTTCTTTGGCCTCCTCTCGATTTGTTCTATACATTGGTCGCTTTGGCAATTGCATGCTGGTACAAGATCAATTTTATGTTTATGTGGTAATCCATATGGCATATCATCTTATAATAGAACATCATAAGCTTACAAGATAGAAACAATAACACTTGGAAAATCATGGTCAGCAAGGAACTCATGGGATAAATAAACTTCTTTGTATAAAAGAAGCAGCATTTGGCACTTGGGCCAGAATGAATCTCTCACATGCCCCACTCTCGCAACCATGCTCCCTCCTTTCACCTTGTATTTATCTCTTAAAGAAGTGTATCCCAATGTGTTTAATGTTTTCACAGGTGTTTGTACTTGTTTCTTATCACTCTACCTTGCTTGTTCTTTCTTATGAATTTTCAATTGGTCTTCATAAACTTGATTTGGTGAAAGAGGAGTAAGATTGTATTTCATGTCATCCGCAGTGAATGAAAAATGATTCTTATACCCATCATGGATTGCTCGTCAATCAAACTTCCATGGAAGTGTTATAACAACATATTTCTAGCTTGCTTAGACACCAAATCACACAATCTTAAATGCCACAAACACTTGCCTAAATATCTTCACCTTACCTGATTCGTTAAGCCGTTGCAGATTGTAAGGCGTAGGATGTTTCATATTTGTTAACCTCAATTTTTTAACCAATTCAACACTTAGCATATTCGTATAGCTCCCTCTATCAATTAAAAGGTTGTAAATCTGATCATTGATAGCAAATCTTGTATAGAACAAAATCTATCTTTATTAGTTCACTTTATCTTCATATTCTCTTATATGAATGCTTAAGGCCCTTCTAGTTACCAATAAGCTACTCTCTATTGGTAGCTATATCTTGGCCTCATCTTCACTTTGGTCAATATCTTCCAATTCAAGCATGTTTGCATATTCCTCTTCTTCACTTTTAGACACATACTCCCCATTCCAAATTGTTATTAACCTCTTGTTTGGGCATTGAGATCCAATGTGACCTCTTCTTGTGCATTGAAAATACTTGATATCTCTACTCCTTAAATTTTAAGAGGATTCATCCTTTACTTTTTCTCCCTATGTTGTTTTAGGCTTGCTTGTTTCAAACTTGCTATTAGGAGCTATATCTTCCTTTTTACTCCATTGTTTTCTCCAAGTTATAGTTCATGCACTAGAAACACTTACACCGTGAATATACTTCTTTTTAAGTTGTCTTTAAACTTTCATAGCTATATGTACAACATCTTCTGACTCAACATAATGATTTAGCTCACCACATTAGCAATTTCTACTTTAAGACCACAAATAAACCAAACCATTGTAACTTCTTAGTCTCCTTTTATGTTTGCTCTTGCCATTGGTACCTAAATCTCCTTGTAGTATTCCTCCATGATTTTATTTCCTTAGGTCAGATTCTATAGTCTTTGGTAAAACTCCTTATAATATAAACTAGGTGTAAACCTCCAATGCATTATAGTTTTCATCTCCTTCTAAGAGCTAATGGGTTGTTCTCCGTTTCTCCTTCTAATAAAAATTTGTTGATCCCACCAAATAATCCCACCAAATAACAATTTATAAGCTTGCAATTTAACGTTCTATTTCCACTCTAGATGCACATCTGGATCTATCTTGTCAACAAAGGCAGTATTTTCATCTTAATACTAGCCATGCTCCTGTCCACTCTAGCCTCTACCCCCATCTCATTCCCATACCAAAAACTGATAAGCTCTTCATGTCAGATTGGATGAAGCACATATCACAAATATAGGATCTAAGAAACGTTCAATATTGCACAAGAATTGAACAAACAACTTAGAGGGCATTTCCACCACACCCATAGAATTTAGGCTGGATTGGGGGTGATAAGGAATGGGATTGATCTTCACAATCACCTGCTCAAAAGAGAACCAAGTCTTTCAATAACACCAAAGAAGGATCTCTCTGAAGTAATGCAAAAGAACACTAAAAATTTTTCTTTTTCAGAATCTTGAATCAATGAAATCCCCCAAGATTCTCTAGTGAATCTTTTGCCATAATATCACTTTACTAAACCTGTTTAAGTGTTTCTTCTTGCTACCCAAGTTCTCCAACACATCGCACTCCTTTCTCCTTACCCAAAGCCACTTGTGATGCTTCATCTCCATCACCTAACTTTAAACTTACTGAATCTTAGGTTATAAAGCCTACCTCTCTTCTTGTTCCCAACAATAATCCTTCTATAAACAAAAATCTGAAGTTTGTTGGTCAAAGGAAGGAGATAAAAATACTAAGGTCTTCCATAATTCCCTCTTTATTTGATAGAATAGAAAAACTATCACCTCCTTAATTAGCCTGAACCACTCCATATTAACTGACTCTAAAGAACTCAATCTCCTTTTTTTTTATAACTTCTTTAAAGATACAATGGAAAATGATATAACCTAACCCAAGGCTTTAGCATTTTGGAAAGGATTATCAAATGCAAATTGTCTCATCATAAGTTGAAACCCTTACCACCCCTTTATTGCCTCTAAAATCAAACAAGCTTTCTTTAGCTTTAACCCTTTAAAAATTCCTAGACCTGATGGGTTTAATGGGCATTTCTTTAAACATACTTGGGATATTTTGGGAGAGGGCCTTGTAAAGGTTGTCCAGGACTTCTTAAACATGGGAAACTTTTAAAGGAGATTAATGCAACCTTTATCACCTTAGTTCCAAAATCTCCTAACCCCTCTTCTACCTATGACTTCCACCCTATTTCATATTGCAACATGCTTTATAAAGTCATAGTAAAATCGTTACCAAGTAGACTCAAAATGGTGTTACCCTCTCTCATAAACTCAAATTAGATAGTCTTTGTTTAAGGGAGAAGGCTAGTAGATAATATCCTCCTAGCTTAAGAAGTTTTACGAAACTATCACTTAGATATTGGCCATCTAGTTGTACCTTTA
>JAOXYD010212287.1:0-20118 GCA_028565735.1 Pinacopodium congolense
AAGTTCCAAACCAACCTAAGCTTAAAAACACCAAATTAATTCAAAGCAAATTCTATTCTCACAATTAATTATCCTTAATCCTTCCTATACCTTCAAGCCCCTAAACACTAGTTAAACATAACTAAATTAAGCCAAAAAAATTAAATAAACACAAAACATAATTAATTAATTAAAAGTTAAGGGCTGGAAAATTAAAAGCACTAAAAGAAAGACACAAATCAATACTTAAACTAACACAAACACTAATTAACTAAGCTATTGCTTAATTAACTAAAGCCTAATTAAACAAAACTTAAACTAACTTTTTTAAAAAAATTCCAGCAATTATAAATTGAATAAAAATTGAAATTAAATAATCTAAAACCTAAGAACAAGCATAAAAACTAACTACTAAACATAGATGAACCAAAAACACTAAGGCTAATTAAAACTCCATGAAATAAAACGTTAAATAACTTAATATTAAATCAAAACAAATATGAAGTTATAAAACTCAAAGATCAAATATGAGGAATAAAGGCTGAAAAATCTAAACCAAAAAACTTCATTCATCTAGGAAAACATTAAAATTAAAGCACTAACCATGAAAACATTTGGCTAAGAGAATTGAAAAATAAATAACTAGACAAGTATAAGCACGATTAAATAAAAGGCTAGTGCAGCATCAAACACAAAAATATCCCAGACAAATCAAAATTCATGTTGCTGAAAGAAATAATAAAGGAAAAATTCTAAAGGAAGCTATAGGAAGATAATGCCGACTTCACCAAGCTTCAATCCATCTTCTCTAGCCGTTATTGTTGACTACCATTCAAACATCAAAGACAAGCACTCCACTTAATTCTTTCATTAATTTGTGTGCCCCCAATCTTGACCAAGAAGGAGTCTTCTCTCCCTTGGCTAATGTTGTCCATCACCTGTTAGAGGGATTAAAGCCATCCTTGCCAAGAAAGAAAAGTCTTCTCCCATGTTTCTGCGTCTATCTTCTTATTGAGTGGAGTGCAGCTCTAAGCTGTCCAAATGTTTGTGGTGAGCTCCAAGCTACCGGCGTCACCTTTTAAGCTCCAACCAACGTGATTTGCAGCTGAAGTTCTTGACCATGGACAGCTTTTTACTTAGAGCCGTCTACCTTAAGCAAAGGGAAGGATTTCCAGTTGCTATTGTTGGTCAAAGGAGAGTCATCTACCATGTTTTGTTCTTGAAAATGCAGCTCTCTCCTCTCTTCTATTCTCTAAGTGGACAGCCTCCCCTTCAAGGCAAGTTGCAGTTGACTATTTGCTGCTTTCTCCAAACCTTCAGCCCTCTCTCTTGAAAGAAAACTTCTCTTCTTTTATTTATTTACAGCCTGCTGAAGCTTTAAGGAAAGGAGGTTTAAATAGCTTGGCCAAATTAGGGATGCACATTCTCTCCTTCTAGAGCTGCCTTTTTGGACAACTCAAAATGTTGATTCTTTATGCTCAAAATGCAGGTGCTTTAATGAGCTTAAACTCACCAAATTTGCTATCATTTTTTTCTTAGAGAAGGGATGCACTTCTTCTTCCTTTGCTTCCATTTTGGACCAAGTAAAACCTGCTTTCAATTGTGTTATCGTTTGGAGCATGGATAAGCTCCTTGAAGGTAGTATTTTAGACAGCCTTCTCGCCTCCTCTCTAAGCTCCAAAGTGTTGTCTTTTTTGGTGCTCTAAATGAGCTACAAATGATGTCATGTTGAAGCCTCTCTTAAACACCAATCAGCTGAGTTTTTGGACAGATTCAAGTATCGTTTAATGCTCTCCAAGCTGCATTTTTTTAATGGAAAAAGGCCTCCCAATGGGCTGCATTTTGTGTGTAAAAATACAACTCTAATTGCTTCAAGATTTCCATGCTTTAATTTAAATTTTGTATTCCATTATTAAATCTACATAGAAAATTAATAGGAACACAAAATGAGCAATTTAACATAAAAATAAGAATGAATTTCAAATGAAATAACATATAAAAATACATCAAAATTCAAACCTATCACGAGTTCTCAAGGTTTTATTCCTAGGTGGGTTCATATTAGTAATGCTCATGAAAATTATTGTTTCCTCTTTTTACGACTTTCACTCCTTAATCGACCAATCCAAGTCTCTTTGTTGCCTTAAAATCTCTTCCTAATGGATGCTCTTCTCTTCGACACTTAGTTGTCAAAACCTTGATGTAAAATTTGCTAAAGAACTCAAAAGAAAAAGAAACCTTAAATTAATGTTTTATTTTCCTTTTATATGCCTTAAGGTCCTATTAGGGTTAAAGGACCCTAATATGGAAAATTAGGTGTGTTTGATTCCTTTCAAATCGTAAATTCTTCATTATATCATTGCTGTTCAAGGAACGATGCCATTCTTAAGGACTGTTATTCTTTTGTCCTACTTTGAGACAACAAAGGTGACATCTAGATCCACACCTTTGTCTTTTGTCTAGCACTACAATAGTATTCTTCTTTAAGTGCACCATTGCTTAGAACTATCTTACTTATGAATTTTTCTCCATAAGTTGTTCCTTTCGTGATTTTGATCTTTTCAAAGCCTCTTGTACCTAAAATTTATTTTAAAACAAAGTTATCAGGAGTCTAATTCCATAGATAATGGGTAAATTTCACATAGTTAGACACTAATAAACATATATATTTGACTTATTATCAAATTCTCTCGCAATTACGTTCTTTCTTATCCTTAAGAAAACTAATTCATCATCTAATCTTAAATAGAGAAAAATTTTAAGGAAACTATTAATCTCAACAAATATAACCATTGAAAATTATTTATTAGTCATTTAGTCATAAAAGATCATTAAAATCCTTTACAACTAATTGCTTGCATCAATTTTCAAGTTAATTTAATTTACTTCATTTTTCTTCAAAATTTAACCTAAATCTCAAAATTTAATTCCATGCACAAATGAATATACATAAATTAACATATTCAAAATTTCATGCGATGCTTTGTTGAAGCATATATTATCTATGAAGTTTAAAACTAAATTTGATAATAAGAAGTTGTGACATATCTAAAAGATAGATATAATTATTAAACCATATTGAAGAAAAATGTTTGATTTAATAAGTACTTATGAGGAGAATAATTATCAAGAAAGTAGTGGGAGTAAGATGAAGATTAAAATAGTTCAAATCTCATAATAATACATCCAAATGGTACTTGTACCTTTATTTAATATATGTGATGTATACTTGAAAAGTTGATAGATGTTGAACAAATTCACTTTCATAATGAATTCAAATAGTTTGTTTTAAAGATGATTGTAGATTTCACTTTTATGATGAATTCAAATAATTTGTTTTCAAGATGATTGTAGATTCATTATGTATACAAGAAGGTTAATGGGAATATAGTTATGATTTTTAGTAAGAGTATGTAATGACATATGACTAATTAAGAATAATAATTCATATTTTCAATTGTTGAAGATATGTTAGTCCAAGAACAACTATTAGTTGGATATAACAAAGTAACAATAAAAGTTATGATAAGTAAGATATATAAAGATAGATATAGGAGTTGCTTACCTATTCTAATCCAAGTACATAGTTAATGTGCTAAAAGTGTTTAGCATTTGATATGTCTAATACTTATGAAATATAAATGATATATATTATTCTATGTATGAGTTGATATCTAAGTTCAGGATTCTAGTACTTTAGGTTGAGTTTGACAAAGAACAGTAGTAAGTCCTAATTATGGTATAGTTACTTAGAACAATATTATTTGAATTGGAAATGTTCTTAAGTAATAATGGTTGCTAATTATGACCTAATAATTTTTTTCATTTAGTAAAAATAATTGCTTGGATCATGAAGTTTTTTAATGAACTAAGTGTAGTTCTTTGCATTGTTTAAATAGTAGTATACTATAGAACATCAGGGACATTTGGCATGTGAAAAGAATTAAATTCTCATCAATGATCTAAAGAAGTATTTTGGCAATTATTCTTTATTATAATGATAATTAAGATGAAAGTTACAAGTTTTAAGTAATCACTAAAGAGAATCTTGAAGAATTTTCTCATTAAGTTGTTATTCTGGCAGTAGCATAATTACCATATGATAATATAGTATGAGATACTTAAGTGATTGGCTTAGTGAAAGTGGGAGATTGTTGGTTTATACCCTGCTGTCAATTAGTGGTTGTAGATTTGTAATAAATTTTATTAAATACATTATTTATTTTATACATAATTGTTTGATCAACTAATGTATAAGATAAAGTTTATATGATAAATATATATTTTAAAAATAAAGTTATCATGGAGATCATAATTATGAGATTCATACTGCAATTAAGTATTTTCCTTACAATGTTCCTAATCATTGTTTTTATTAAAACTAAACATTAATACAATGGAAAGATTAGCACATGTTATTTTTCTTATAATGGAAGTAGTTGATCTCTTAGATTAAAGTATGAAGATACTTAAACAAACTTGTAGGTGCTTATTAGAAAACAAGTTCACTAAACTAACCCGATATGAAAATTTCATATAGAACATTATTTATGTGTTTATGGAAATACTCTTTGTGATGATTGTATAAGTGATCCTTAGACTTGATATTATCAAATTTATCTTGTATAGGAATTGTTATGTTTTGATACTAACTACGATCTATTCTAGCCATGAATAGTTCACTCGGTAATGATTAGATGTAGCTTGAACTATATTGAGGTAGTTGAGTGATCAATATAGAATTTGTCAACTTAAATTAATTGGGGGGAATGTTTCATTATTTTCCGTTAGTATTGATTTAAGAAATCCTTGGCTAAAGTGAAATGACACTTTGAAAATAGTTTTCAAATATCATTAATAAAATTAGTTATTAATGGTATAAAACTAATATGATTAGACTTAAAGAGTAAACTCTAATTCCATATTCTATGTCTAATCAGAATATTTTATGATAAAATAATTGAATCATAAGGAAAAAATCATACACGAGCAGGTTAAGTCAAAACTACTTTAATATTCCTAATATTTGAGTGATTATGACGTCATGATGGACACCAATTTTAATTTATGATTATAAATTGTTTAAATCAAGAATTAAAAATAAATTAAAAGGATTGTTAATTTATATAATTCTAATTATGAATTAAAATTAAAATTTATAATTCTTGCCAACATATTAGGAACCTAATGGATCACACATATAGATTAATTAAGGAGAGCAAAATTAATTAAGTTGGATTGTGTAATTTTAGAAATTTCATGGTCAAATAAGTGATATTTGATTATATTAAGATTAAATAATAATTATAATTAAAGTGAGACTTTAATTGTAATTTGTTTAAGTTTAATATTAAGAAAGATCTTGCATTTTTCTATATAAAGGGGAAAAAATATAAGAGTAGTTAGCACTTTTCTTTTTTTTTTCTTATAAGTGTAAAGTTTTTCTTAAAGTTGATTTGTGAATACTATTAAAGATCGATACATGTATGGTTAAAGTGGTTCTTCTATTAATATTATAGAAGAAGAAGATATGGATCAAGTTTCAAAATAAAGTGGGAATTTAAATTTAAATTTTATTATATTTATGATTTAATCTTATTATAGAATATTGTGATCTTGAATTTTCGAGAAATCAAAGAAAATTTTTGTTTTACTTATTTTGGGCACCATTAGATTGGATCTTGATTTTCCAACACTTTTTTCTTTTTATTATATTATATGCTTCCTCGTGATTTTTTTTTATCAGACAAGCACATAACTGTACAAGAATCACCGATTTGTCTTATAACATGTGTCCCTAATAAGTTGAATGAGAAAATCAGATCTAGCGTCGTACATTGCGGTTAATTCATTGTTTTTAAATTACAAGTTTGCCATGCCTTTTTAATTGCTTTACCTCTTTGAAATCTATGGTACCTTATCACTCTTTTTGGATGATTACTTGAACAAATCAGTCGATGTTATCAAAGCATTGACTTTAGGGAACATGATTGTAGTGTAATTACTTGGAAACGAGAACTGTAAAAAAGCATGTACATATTCTCAAATGTCTTGGTAAAAAGACATGCAATATTGCAATGCTTCAAATCTTTTGAATGTTTTTTTTAGTTTTATGATAGGCGTCAGCCATAACCTCATCTTTTACACTTAATGATCCAAGTGATAGCTTCAAGGGTCTAGTTCTTTGATTCTTGATGATGAGTAGCATAGGATTCATTCCATAGTTTTGGTGCATAAATATGGATGCTTAGGATCACATTCCAATTTAAAATTATATTTAAAATAGAATACAAGATCTGAGGAAAATTTTAAGGCTCTAGATATTGACCCATTGTCTATTTTGATGTCTGTCCTCTTATAGTTCCGTAGTTTATATATCTGTGTTCTAAGATTATAAATTCTTCGTTATCTAAAGCACTTGCATGACTATATTATAAATTTTCTTCATTATTAGAAACACCCTGCGTAATTTGCTTGCTAGTAAGATCCCTAACCAAACCAAGAATATGCAAAAGGATTCAAGGAATTTTCAGAGGAGTTTGAATACAACCATCCATGTATAATTGAACTTTGAGCTAGTTGTGATCTTAGCTTTTTTGGATTATGTTCCACATTTGTTTATCTAGGGTGTTGCTGTTGAATCACTTGTTTCTAGTAAGTTAATATGAATTGATCTATTTGAGAAGTGCATGAGTGCTTGAGTGCATGAACTATTGTTGGGTAGAAGGTGAGCACAAGAAAAAGCTCATAAACCCAAAATACTTGCTTTCTTTATGATATGTGCTATCCATAACCTTCGTGGCATAAATAAACCTTAAAATGAAAGAGAAATGCAAGACTATTTCACTACTCATAAGTAACATAAGCACTGGAAAGAACCAAACTTTAAAATGGTGTGAGTCCCCTCCTTTTGGGAAACTTTGGCAGCCATGTCAAGGTCCATATGCTCTCAAATAAGGTCACAAGTTAATCTCTTGGTTGGACAGTTCCAAGCTTAACTTAGTTATAAGTAGAATCGAGTGAACTGACCAATCCCAATTGTTCAAGACAAGTCGTGAATCTTCCAAAAAGGCCTAGCTTAGGCTCCGAGGTTGAGAAGATAGACCTCATGTATTGGTTAATAAAATATTGCAGACACTTAATGTTATCAGTAAAATGAGAAGTGAGTGTTACAGTTCCTGCTTAATAGAAGAGCTAATATGTCTAAACATCAGACAAGGAATAAGAGAAGAAAAGTTCAAAAGCATGCAATCCTTTGAAATAAGTTGGAGTAGGGTCTAAGAGCCCGCCACATAGTAAAAAGACACAAGTCTGAATGCATGCCAAATGGCCTTAGTTAAATTCATACCTGCAGAAGGTGGATGACAGATGTTGGGATTTTAAAGAAAAGAATATGTATAAGATGAGATAAGATAAAGACTAAGGAATATGAAACACTCAAGATGATTTATTATTAAACTTATATGCCTTATATAGGCAAAATACAAGAAACTAAAATAGATATTTCAGCCAACAAATCTGGCTTATAAAATAAGATTAAAGATAAATTAAGAATTATTCTAAAGGAATGTAACAACTTTAAAATTTTGAATTAATTCTCAACATTCCATCTTAATTCAAAATTTCAATGATGAAGCACTTCTTTCCTAATGTATGGAGCACTTCTCTCCTAATGTAATGCACTTCTCATCACCTTCTTCAAATTTGTTAACGCGCATTATCATCAACTTATAGATATTGGAGTACATCTCTCCATGGTGCACTTCTTACCAACAACTCTAAAAAAGAGTTTCTTCTTGTGCCACGTTTGTTTCTTCTTCATTTTGAAATCCACAGTTTTTTTTTGTAAATGTCTAAATATCTTGCAGTTGAAACACTGTGGTTTTCCTTTGTGCCAATAATCCTTCTCTTCATGGCCAGGCTTCTTACAATTTGTACATTAGATAAATTTACTTTTATCCTTTAAAGAGGAACTCTTGACCATATATGCTCCTTCAACCTTATCACCATTTTCTCCATCTCTCATTATTCTTTTTTGGTCCATAACTTGAAGAGCATTTAATAACTCTGCAAATGTTATATTTGATAAGTCTTTAGTAACTTCAAATGATGAAATTTTTGACTCATACCTTTCGGGAAGTGTCACAAGAAGCTTGTCTATAAATCTTTGTGTAGGAAATTCTTCACCAAGTAACTTAATTTGATTGACCAGGGACATAAGTTTGCTCCCATATTCCTTAAAACCTTAAAAATTCTTCATTTTTGACATCTCAAATTCTCTTTTGAGATTCAAAATTTACATCATCTTAGTTTGAGTGTTGCCCTCAAATTCTTCTTTTAATTTATCCCATGCTTCTTTAGAAGATTCACATGTCATTATACTCGTGAAAATTCCTTCTGTCACAGCTGAATAGAGGCAAGATAGAGCTTTTGGTATCTTTGCTCTTTCTTCATCATTCTTCTTGATTTGGTTTAGGGTTGGATTTTACGGAAGAGGTGTAGGCTCAAACTCACTTTCAATGACGCCCCATAAACTAGCGGCTTATAAAAAAGACTTAATTTTGATAGCCCAACAAGAGTGGTAATTTTCTCTATTGAAAATAGGAATTAGAATATAGAAATTGTTTAATGTCATTACTAAGGTTGAACACTCATATTTATACAAAAAAGATTTCTCTACTTAATCCTCTCAAGCCCAGAATAACTGGAGCTTTAATACTAATGTTAGGATTTTAAAGAAAAGAACATGTATAAGATGAGATAAGATAAATACTAAGGAATACGAAACACTCAAGATGATTTATTATTAAAATTAGTTGCGTTATATAGGCAAAATACAAGAAACTAAAATAGATATTTCAGCTAACAAATTTGGCTTATAAGATAAGATTAAAAATAAACTAAGACCTATTCTAAAGGAATTTTAACAACTTTAAAATTTTGAATTAATTCTTAACATGTTGCAGATAATCAATCCAGAACAACACCAAGTTAGCTAGATAACATTCATTCGATAGAAATATCAATGACTAATGGTGTCTTCATTGTAAAAGAAGAAAAATTTAAATAAACATAGGGATCAAGAACTTGTGTGAGCTAGTCATCTAATGCCTTAGACTAGTAACAAGTAATTAAATATCATAATCATCATTGCAGAGCATCCTTAAGTGTGAACTTATTTCCTCAAGAATAGGAGTAAGTCGAAGATGTGAACCAATAAAAGGTTTGAGAGAGCATTGGATTGCCAATGCAAAGATTGGGGAACTTTTCACGCGTGTTCTTGTATACATGGATACCACTTACTACATCAAATGCAATAATAACTTAATGAAAAAATGCAACTGCATGCTTTAGTTCATCTTTTGCACCCTACCTTTGTTTGCGTATCTCGGGTTACATAATAGTAGCACTAAAACAGTATCCTGGACTTTTATACTTGAGAAAAATAGTGTAGAGAAAATAGAAAAGTCTAATGTACACTTTGAATTATCAATGCTTCTACTAATCAGAGAATGAGTATCCATCAATTGCTTGAACTTATAAAATTTGTATAGAATGTAAAAATCAACAATACCTCTTATATACCTTAACACCTTTTTAGCAGGCCCTATGTGAACTTGACCTAGAGTTTGCATAAATCTAGATAAGAAGTTAATTATAAAAAAGATATCAGATCTCGCGCTTGTTAAATATAACAAACTACTAGTCAAGGTTCTAAAAATTATAGCATCTTGTGGTTCCCTTGCATTTTACTTAAAGAGCTTCTCATTTACGATTGATGGTGTATCAATAGATTTGCATCTCCTCATGTAAAACGTCTTTAATAAATCAACATCATACTTTTCTTGTGATAGAAAAATCTTGTTACCCGTCTAATGTTTTTTCACTCCTAAAAAAATACCTAGATTCACTTAAATTAGACATATCAAACATTTTTTCCATTTCTCTCTTGAACTCATTGATCATTCATTTATCATTAATTGTCACAAAGAGATCATTAACATAAAATGATACAATTAGTCGCTTCTCCTTTTGTATTTTCATGATATATATTGTTGCATCATTATCACTTCATGTGAAAGTACATTTATGCAAGTAGGCATCTATTTTCATAAACCTCTAAGAGCTTGCTTAAGCCTATAGAGAGTCTTATGAAGTTTGTAAACTTGGTCCTCTTTGAATTTAATTTTAAACCGCCGTGGTTGTTTAACAAAAATTTCTTCTTTGAATTCACCATTAAGGCATGTTGATTTGATGACAAGATGGTAAAGCTTTCACTTTTATTAAATTGTAATTGCTATTAAGAATCTAATTATGTCTTTCTTGACAACTAGAGAAAAAAATTCCCATAATCAACAGTAGTCTTGCTTTTAGCTTAGGCATGGATCCATATGAATTTAATTTAACTATATAAACCCATTTCAATCTAATTATATTTCCTTTTGAAAGTTTGTCCACTAGTTCCCACATATTGTTTCTCTTAATAGCATTAATTTCTTTCTTCACAACTTCTATGCATTCATTATATTTTTTACCTTATAATAAATTGTTGCTTCAGTAAATACAAGATTACAACTCTTATAAATCTTAACCAAACTCTTAGTCTTCTTGGTCTCTTCCACATCCTCATCCATTAAATCATCTTTGAGTTTCGTATCAGTTGATATCATGATCCAAAATAGGTATGTGGCCAATACGTGGAACTTAATGACCAAAACCCTCAAGCCACACTTAAGTCTCCTACTAATGACAAAAACATGTCTAAAATATAAAAAAATAGATAATAATATGGCATACATAAAGACAATATAATAAATAATAGAGGAATAATAATATTAACGTATGTCATAAGGGAAAATTACAACAATTATGTTACTATAGATGTTAGAGTATAAATACATATAAAAATAAATGAAAAGAACACATAAAAGTAAGTAGGCTATAACTGATATGCCTCAAGGATCACTATTGCAAAGTTTGTGGTATCTAACCTAGCGAAATAGAATTGAGGGGGGTCAGACCTTACTAAATAAGATCTTATCACCTGATGATATCCAATGTTATGTTCATATATAATAATGCACTTATATAAAAAGATGCACACAAACATATTGCATGTCCAATCACATTACACAAATAATCATGGAGAAAGAGTATCTATATAAACCTAATTTTCAAAGTAAATCTTCACAATACTAAACCACAAATGGCTGTAAAGAGCTAAGCATAAAAAATGATCCAGTCATATTCCTATACTCATATAGTTATAAGGCTCTCTTAATCTAAAAGGACTGTGGAGAGCCAAACATTACTAATAGACCAACTCTCACTCAATGCATCCAATGTCATAATCATGCTAATAATAAACATAACAAATAAAGATCCAAAAAAGAATCAAACATCAATCAGGATCTATCCATAACAAATATCAGTATAATGGAACATGAAAATTCTCATAATTATAACCAGTGCGCTCCTGGTCCTAATGCATACCAATTAGGTGGCACGTCCTATAGAACCTTCCTCCCATACAATCACATAACAACACGTCAAATGCATAATCTATAATAGCAATTACACTTTTTCATAAAGCAAGCACTTAGTTATGTAATAATTATCATACATATATATAGTATGTCTTAAACACCTAAACCTAAACTTATCCACTCAGGTATCTCAATAGTATTTTTATATATTTATGATGAAGAGGATATGTGATATTATGCATATACATACTTAATATATATATATATATATATATAGATGTCAGTATAATAAATAAATAATATATATATATATATACACACACATTTATGAACATGCATATGAATACGGATATGCATTCCTACATGTCCTTGTTTGTATTAGTGTTGAACTTTATTTAAGGGTTGGTATAAATACGATATCAGTAAGTATATATGAAATTACCTAATAGGTGTACTCATTTATCTAAATCTTTCTATATAGGTCACATTCTTTACGTAGCTATTAATTACAAAAAAATATCTGAATTAGTATTATATAAGAGTTGTTGGGCTCAATTAGCAATCTAGGCCTTATCTAAATTGCTAAAATAATCCACTTATGCAAGTTAGTCATTACTCCTATTCTTGCTTGAATTTTTTGTAATTTTTAATTCTTAATCCATTAAGAATTTCACTATAATTCTTAGGGAAAATGAAAATATAATTTTTAGAAATTTTTAGAAATTTTTCTTGAAAGAGTTGTTAAAATGATTGTCCAAATAGTAATTCTAGCAATTGAATATTCTTCTAGTCATCGAAAAAATTGTCTCAAAATTAAATGATTTTTATACTAAATAAAAGCTTTTAATGATTAGAACAATTTTTATAAAAATAACACACACAAATTCTCAAAGGATTGTAACAAATTAAAGACAAATCATTCAAAGTAATGATCTCTTTTTCTGTTAATTAGTGGAGATTCGAGTAATAGTTGGTGATGGTACTATAAGGCTTTTATTTTTGGAATCAAAGCGAGTTGATTGGTTGTGGTGCCCAGTGATGACCTTCAAAAGCAACAGATTGACATTTTGAGTTTTTCTTTGATTTTTATGACTATTTTGGTAATGTTGGAGGGTGAAACTAGTATGACTGTAATAGGCTTGTTAAGAGAAAGAGATTGGTATATAATATTAGCCGATTTAAGCCACCACGATGAAGAATGAGTGAAGAGAGTGAGAACGTTAACAATAATTGTTAGGGGGGGTTAACATGAAAATTTGAGAAAATAAGAGAGTCTCATATTTATATTAGGCATGGGTATTATAGTTAAATAATTCATGAACTGATTACCTATACTTTGGGTTTTCACATTTACAACTTAAAGGTTTTTTTTACTCCTACACTATTTATTTAATTCTTAATCTTTCATCAAGCGTATTATCTCATCTGATAACAATCTTCCCTATAGTCAAATTATAAATCGTGTAGCCTTTAACTATAAAAGCATATCCTGTGAATAACCTAGCTTCATTTTTTTTATGTAATGTAGTTCTTTCATAGCTAGAATATGAGCATGGCATGCTAAACCAAATATTCTCATATGTTTGATAGAAGGTTTTATACCCCTCCATGTTTTTATAAATGTCATTCTATTTACAACTGATGTAGGAAGTATATTTAGCAAATAGACAACAATGTAAACTTTAGCCCAAAAATAATTTAAGAGCCTTTTTTCTACTAGAATACATCCCATCATCTCGGCCACAATTATGTTTTGCCTCTCTATAACCCTGTTCTATTCTAGAGTATAAGCTACCATGAGTTGGTGATTAATGCACGCTACTTCACAAAAATTATTAAATTAGTTGAATTAAACTGCATGCCATTGTCTGTACTTAATGCTTTAAGCTTACATCCCTTTGATCTTCCACCATACTTTTGTATTCTTTAAAAACACCTAGTATTTGTGACTTTTGTCTAAAAAATTTATCCACATCATCTTGGTATGACCATCAATAAAAAAACAAAATTTTATTTCCATTAAGCAATTCAGTTTTCATTGGCCATAAATGTCTACATCTACCAACTCAAGCTTCTTTTGATCTCTCCGTGAAGATTTATGTGGAAATGGATGTCTCTGCTACTTACCTTACCTGAAAAGGATGACAAACCTCATCCAACTTGTAAATTTTCGATAAGTCCCTCACTATTACTTCTTTACTCATCGTAACCAAAGACCCATAACTATAATACCCATATTTCTTATGCTATAATTTTGATTCATCATAACTAGCAAAATTCAAGCACTCTTCAACAAACTCTCATTTCAAAGGAAAAATCTTATTTATTAGAGGTTACTTTAACGATTAATGTGTTAATAGCATCATAAATGAAACAATATTTATTTTTAAAAGTAAGAGCATAATTATTTTAGAGCATTACACTTAATAGCATATGTTTTAGAGTAGGAATGTAAAGAATATCGTGAATAAGCCTTGTACGTTGTTTTTTTCTGTACTACAACAAAGCCTTTCCCTTATAATTCAATAACTTCTTCATTCCCCAATCTTACTTTTATTATGATTGATTTGTCTACATTAGTGAAGTTGCTCTTCTCCTTTGTCATATGACTGCTACATCCATTATCAATGAACTAAGTGAACTTATTAGGTTCCTTCATGCCATTTGTTACAATAAAGAGACTTGTTTTTGGCTCCTCTTCCTCTTCCTCAATGCAATTGGCTTGCTGAGAGGTTTACGAGTGAGATTATAGATATTATTGTTGCTTTTGCCTACAATTTTTCTTGATGTGGCTAATCTTGTTACAAAACCAACACTTGATTATCTTCTTTCCTTTGAATCTATGATCTCTTTACAAGTGATTAATTTTTTTACATATATTGCATTAAAAAAAGTTTCCTTTTTTTTTTTCCTTTTTTCCTACATCTTTTTGTTTTGATCCATTTGCAGTTTATCACTTTTCTGACTAATTGCTTCTTTACTTCCCATTTTCCTTACTTTCCTTTTTTTTTTGTTAAACTTGGAAGACAATCTCAATTGACTCCTACTCTCGTATAGTAGATCTTTGATCATATGCCTACATTTTACTAATTAGCTCAGCAATAGAAAGTGTCTTCAAATTGCAAGTTTCTTGTATGATTGACACTTTAGCTTAAAAGCATGCTGGCAAACTAATCAACATATTATCCACCACTTTTTGATCAAAGAATTCCTTACCTAAGAGTCTTCTTTTATTCACTAGATCTAATAGCTTTAAAGGGTAGTCCTTAATGGACTTACTTTCCTTCATCCTAAAAAACTTAAACTCTCTTTTAAGAGATAAGACCTTGACTAACTTTACTCTATTAGTAACCCTTAAACTCATCTTTCAATTTTTCCTATTCCTCTTTTAGATTAGTACATGTCATAATTTTGGTAAACACTTCTTCAGTTACAACTAAAAATATACAAGAGAGAACTTTGGGTTTTTGGCTTTTTGGCTTTTTACTCTTCAAAAACGTACATTTATGCAATAGTTTGATTTTTCCTTAATGGTTGAAGATCCTTACTAGCAGTTATTACATAACATAAATTTTAAGCCTTCAAATATGCTTTCATTTTGATACACCACGTGTGATAGTTTTCACCATCAAATACAAGAGGCCTTATACCTGAAAATTTGGTTATTGCCATAAAAAATTGGTTGTAGCCATCTCAAACTCGTAAAAAATAAACTTTACAATCTGTTTCAATATTCAACTCATCATATACCATTAAGATTAATGCTCTAATACCACTTGATAGCTAAATAGAAAATTGCACACAATGAAAAATAACACAATAAAACTTATGAAAAGCTATTTTTTTCTCTTTTTTATAGCACAACTTTCAATATATACAATACAAGTTTTAGACAAAAAGTCCATAGTCAAACTAAACTTTCATAACATAATATTTTTATATTTTTCCTTAAAATAAGAATTGTAATTCCTTTTACACTACAAATCTCCTTGTTTTCTAGTTCAATTACAAAGATAAAAGTTATATTTAAAGTTTCACAAAAAAGAAATGTCAATTTTCAATAATCTTGAAAGACATATTATAAGAATAAGCAAATATTATCATAATAGATCAATAAAAAAGAAAAAAGAAAATTATTAGGCAGTGTTTTCATTTTTTTGATCCAAAAATATGAATATTTCCTAGATGCTAAAAATAAACACAATAAGCTTAATAATACAATAAAAACCAAAAAGTTCCAATTTTTTATTTAGCCCCTAATATGAAACAATAGCATATATAGCAAGTGATAGGTGTGCATTATGTTATATTTTCTTAGTTGTTAAGTGTGTGGTTTCAATGTTTAGGATAAAAAATTTATGTGTTTAGGACTTAAATTGATTTTGTTTTGATGTTATTATTTTTATTCATGTAAGTGTTTGAGTAATGATTTTTGGCAAGATATTGATCTCAATTATGTAGGTGCTTAATATAGTTCCATGTGGAGTTGAAGGAGGGAGAAAAATAGGAAAAAATTTGAAGAAATGTAGCAATCACCTAGGTCACGATTGTGATAGAGCATTTCAAGCTATGAAAGTTATGATCATGAAGTCATGATCGTGACTTACTCCAAACACTAGTTATAAGGCTTCATTAGGTTTTTGTAAGTTTGAGGTGTATGGTAGATATTTAATAGTTAGAGATGATGGGAGTTATCATCAATCATTAGAGGACTTAGGTTATAAGGTAAAAAAAAAACTAGGTTTTAATGGATTCTAAAAGGGGAAATCAAGCTCATCCATCAAGAACTTCAAGAGTTTATCAACTTTCTATAGTTTCCAACCTTTAGAGTGAAGAGAAGAGTGCAAGCTTAACTTTGTTTCTTTTATTTCTTCTCTTTTATATGGAAAACATGTTTGTTGAGGGATTCATAGATATCATGGGTGGCTAAGTCGTTTTTTAAGAATGACTTTTTGAACAATTTTATGGAACTATTTCTTATTGATTTAATGAATGAATTTTTGTGATATTTATTGTACTTATACCTTGTAATAGATTATGAGGCTGAGCTAATTAATTTTTACTGGGTTGTACAATGAGATTTGGCACCCAATAGACCTATAAATATAAGATTTTTCAAGTGGTTGAAGAGAAATCTTAAATATTTAATTAATTATCTATACGATTGCTTCACATCTAGTTAAGTGTTTAGGAGAGGTTTTGTAGATTGAGAGATTATAAGACTAATCCTATCTTATTCAACTAAGGAAACCTAGTTACACCTCAAAAGGGGATGACTAAAATGGGATATCTTAGATTAAATACTATTGAATCAATAATGTAAGAGGGAAACAAAATAAGGATAAAAATGATTCCTAGTTTTTAATCTTGATTTTATAAGTCCCTACACTTTTGATTGATAATTATTATTTGATCAATTTTAGTTTATTTTCAACTTTTTCCATTTGATTTTGTGCCTTAAACAAAATATAGCTAAAATTTTTACGTGACTAAACCTAATCCTTGTGGGACGATACTGGTTATATTATAATTTTACGACCTATACACTTGAAATATAACTTAAAACAAGTTACCGATTAATAATTTTTTGGCACTACTACTAAAGAGTAGTAGTTTTAACTTCTTATTCGGTTTAAGTAATTTTTATTTAAGAATTTTAATACTTTTCCTTTTGTATTTGTAGGTACATTAATACAAAGAGCACTAAAAGGCCAAGCGAGCAAACTATAAAGAGGTTTCGGACATTACTAAACAAAAAAGAGAGTTACAAAGAACAAAGCACCTAGAAACCATTCAAAGAACCATGGAGAAAGAGGGAGAGCAAGGAGGGAACCAAAGGCACCTCATGGAATTCATAAGGCCAGGTTTCAACATAAATCAACAAGGAATTACAAAGGCTCCCGTTCAAGCCAATAACTTTGAAATCAAGCCAGCTTTACTCAACATGCTTTAAACTAGTGTTCAATTCTATGGATTGGCAAATAAAGACCCCAATTCCCATCTTGCAAACTTCTTAGAGATTTATGATATCTTTTGATACAATGGATTGTTAGAGATGTAGCCAAGATGAAGTTGTTTCCATTTACCTTGAAGGACTGAGTTAATGCATGGTTAAATTCTCTCAACTCGGAGAATATCACTACATGGGAGTAACTTGTACAAACATTCCTAGCCAAGTATTTCCTATTAACGGAGATGATAAGGATTATTAAGGATATAAAAAACTTTTAACAAAGTGATAGGGGATCACTCCATGAGGGATAGGAGAGATTCAAATAGTTACAAAGGAATTGTCCATATCACAACCTACCTAAAGAATTCCTTTTACAAACATTTTACAATGAGGTAAACCAATACATAAAAGGAACAATTGATGCCTCAACTGGAGGTTCTCTAATAAGGAAGACCATATGTGCAACCATAAGCTATTAGAGGAAATGGAAAACAATAGTTACCTATGGTCAATTGAGAGGAGCAAGCAAGGTTTCAAGGAGCAAAAGGGGATTATTCCTATTGATTCAGTGATATCTCTTTAGGCATAAATTTGATCCCTCACCAAGAAACTAAATAATATGCAAGGTGCTTTTTTATCTTTGGTAAATGTCATGCAATTTTGATGTGAGATTTATGGGTAAGATAGCCATATCACAGTCGATTGCTTCATGATGGATACTAGTGGAGTGATGCAAGTGAATTTTATGGAATAATAACAAAGAGATAATGATCCATACTCCAAAACTTATAATATGGAGTGGAAAAACCACACAAAATTCTCTTAAACTAACAATTGAGGTAACAATATAAGGCTACAAGGCCTACCTAGTTTCTAACAATATAGATTTTGATCCTTGAAGAAAAAGTTAGAAAAATTAATAGATGTCTTCAGTTCCAAGTTCACTACTCAAGAAGAAGGTTAAAAGAGAATAGAGGTGAATTCGAAAAAATAATAAAGAATCATGTATGGGGATAACTTTGCCATGCCTTATCATCAGGAAGTATGGGGAGCCTTCCAAGCAACACAGAAGTAAATCCAATGGAGCAATTGAAGGCAATTATACATAGGAGTGGCAAGAAATTGGAGGAGCCATGCGAGAAGGTCGATAATGTAAAGGAGGAAGTGCAAGAGAAAGAAGAAAAGAAGGAGGAGCAAAAGCCCCGCGTGCAACCACCACCGTACAAGCCAAAGATTCTTTTTATATAAAGACTAAAGAAGAATTGAATGGATGCATAATTTTCCAAGTTCTTGGAAACATTGAAGAAGCTACCAATCAACTTATCATTGGTAGAAGCATTGAAAAATATGCCAAAGTATGTCAAGTTTTTAAAGGATATTCTAGCCAATAAGCACACTTGGGAGGACAATCAAATGGTAGCCCTCATGGAGAGTTGTAGTTTCATAATCACTAGCTATATGCCATCCAAGTTTCAAGATCTAGAGAGTTTCACTATATCTTGTGTTATTGGTAACTTGAAATTTTCTAAATATTTGTGTGATTTAGGAGAAACTATTAAATTTATGCCTTTGTTTATTTCCATAAGATTGGGGCTAAGCGATGTGAAGCCGACTTTCATGCTCATTCAATTGTTAAATTAATTCATCAAGAAGTCATATAGAGTGGTTGAATTCGTGTTGGTAAAAGTAGATAAGTTTATAATTCTGGTTGATTTTATTGTGCTTGATTTTAAAGAATATAGAAATTTTCCTTTGATTTTAGGGAGACCTTTCATGAATATCAAAAAAGCACTAGTGGATGTGTATGAAGGAAAGTTAGTGCTAAGGATTGAGGACGAATAAGTAGAGTTTATCCAATTTCGGATAGTAAGTGGGCAAGTAGTGGGCAAGTCTAATGCAATGTGTACCAAAAAGGAAAGCATGACCATGATAGAAAATGAAAAAGGAGAGAAGATTTCCACTAAAACAATCATCAGTTGAGGAGTATGCATTAACTATAGGGAGCTCAATTTGATCATAAATAAATATCACTTCCCATTATCTTTTGTGGACCAAATGATTGAGAGAGTGGTTAGGTATGAATTTTATTACTTTTTTTATAATTATTCGAGTTACAGCTAAGTGTTCATCTATTCGGAAGGTCAAGAGAAGACTAACTTCACTTACCTTTATAGAATATTCGTATATCGAAGGATGTCCTTTGGCCATTGTAATGCACCATCTACCTTCCAAAGGTCATGCTCGTCATTTTTTTTATATGATTAAGGATATTATGGATGAATTTTTTATTTTTGAAATTTTTTTAATCATTAATTAACAAATTTAGATAAATTCTCCAACAATACAAGGAGTCACATTTGATCTTAAATTAGGAGAAGTGCTACTCATGGTTCATGAAGGAGTCATCCTGGGTTACAAAATATCATACAAAGGAATTGAAGTGGATATAGTCAAAATAGAGGTCATTAAAAAGCTCCTACCACCTACCAATGTCAAGGGCATCCAAGAATTTTTAGGCCATACCAGGCTTTATTGATGTTTTATCATGTATTTTTCTCTTATTAAGAAACTTCTAATAAATTTTTTGATTAAAGATGTGACTTTTGATTTTGATGCTAATTTTTTATATACTTTTGATAGGTTGAAAAAGGCACTCACTTTCGTATTAATATTGACATCATCAAATTAGTTCTTGCCTTT
>JAOXYD010212304.1:0-20116 GCA_028565735.1 Pinacopodium congolense
TAAACTCAAACCATTAGTGATTAATCATGTTTTGTTATCATCAAAACCAAGATTGGAACCTCCCTTGGTTCAACATGGTTCATTTTATAGACATTCTAATAATCCAAAATTGAGAATATTCATGGGATTTCACTAACTTTCATGTGTCAACTCATCATGTTAGCGTTTCTAACCTTAACAAGGCTCAAATACTATAAATAATACATGAATTGGAGATCAAAGAGAGATTGAAAGCATTGGTCTACACCTATTTTCTAAGCATATTTCAATCACTTCCATCCTCACTTTTACTAACTTCCAATCAATGTTTTGATAGTTTAGAAGTTGAAGGTAGTAAGATTCAAGGGAAAAGAGTTTCAAGAACATAAAAAGGAGCTTGTACCATTAGTTAAGGAGAAAGAGGAGGAGAGGAATTTCTATTTCTATGAGCTTTCTCTAACCCTTACTTCCTTCTTCTCTATAGTCGAATTTTATTATTCCTTTACATTTATTTTATTTTATTTGTGTTTCAAGGTAACAAGAAGCTTGTGCTATTGGTTAGGAGAAAGAAGCTTGGGAGAATTCCTACTTTATTCTTGTCTACAATCGGTTTTCATTGTTTCTTATATCTATTATTGATTTTGTTATTTTTCAAGGTATTAGGAAGCTTGGGCTATTAGGCTAGATGTAAGAAGGCTAAGGGGGGAGTTTTCATGTTATGGATGCTTTAATCTTTGCTTCATTCTATTCTAGACTTGAATTCATTGTTTCTTTGGACTTGATTTTGTATTACTCGTCAAGAATAATTACATTTTGATATTTGAATAAAGTGGATAGCTTATGTATAATTTGATTTATTATTCTTTTTTCGCTTATATTTAATCACATTTTATGATTTTATAATTGGTGTAAGTAGATATTAATTTGAGTACCAAAATTGTGTTAATTTAGTTGGGATATGAAATTGTTGATGGCATTTTCAACCCTAGTATTAAGTTATTCTTTAACTCATTAGTGGCAATTCATTGACTGTTAACTTAGTTTAGATTAATTTGTTTTATTCTTTTTTTTAATTATCCAATTTGTTAAATTGATTAATAGTTCAAAATTTAGATTAGTATTTGCTAATTATTCCTTGTGGGATTGATACTCAACTTACTACTATATTATGAAAAACGATAAATGCACTGGCCTACAGTTGTTTATAGTATAGAATAGTTGTTTTATTTTGAAACTTGGACTATCATAGCCTTAAGCATTTAATTTTCACATGTTTTTGTTATACAAGAGTACGTCTCCAATCCTAAAACAAAATTTCATTCACAAAGCTTTTTTTAAATGACAAATGAACTAAAAGCTTCTTCTACATGTTCAAGATCATGTATTTATATTAAAAAGTCAGTTAAAAGACCAATATAATCATTACTCTAATTCACAAAACTTTTAGACACCAAAAACTATCTATTAATGTACTCCAGAGATGCCAACTGATCAATAACTAGTTCCCATTATTCAACCAATCTACAATTCTTATACATACTAGTTGATCAATGTCCCAATTGGTCAACCAATCTCCATATCGCTACTAATCGACTAGTTCATCTAGAAACTAGTTTTTTAGATTCTATAACAACTTTTAAATTTAACCTAATCAATTAAAACACAAATCTTTGATTGAAAACTAATTCACATAAGTTAAAAAATTTTGCCAATATAATTTTAAATGCTAAGACCTTTTAATTTAAATAAAAAACCAAATATGTCTTAACCTATAGAAATTTATCCACTTTTTCAAAATTTCCAAAACTTCCAAACCTTTTTAACATTTTCCAAACTTTCTAAAACCATTCTTATCACGAAAACTTGACTCAAATACACCAAAAAACTTCTATACAATATTTTGATATATCAAAAGATTTCTTTTAAAAACTTTACTAAATCTCCTCTCGATTATAAAATCTTATCATATAAAATACCTTAACATGTGATACAAAGGCAAAGACTGAGCCCTTAAGAACATTGAAAAATCAAGATAAGATTTACAAACAAAATTATAAGTATAAACATATTTAATCTTATCAAATTTGGTTTTGATCTTTCGTCGCTTGATCTTTACTATTAATACTTGCTTTAATATTCTCATTTTCTTCATACTTTAACTTTCTCCTTAGGCTCCACCATATGTTCTTTCATATCTTGCATTAATCTATCTTTCTAATACATTAAAAACCAAAATTTTAGTAACATATTTGTTTTATCATTGTCAAAACTACAACTTGAAATCTCCCTTAGTTCAATAAGAACCAAATTCATGAATCTCTAACTATTAGACTTCGCCAACCTAGGTCTAATACTAATAAAAGGTTATAATGATCTTAGGAGGAATTAGATTCTTAAATCAAATCCAATTTGATTGTAGACGCGTATTAGGGTTTACAACATCAAGTAATTTCAATTCTAAAATTCTATATAGATAAAATTTAAACATAAAATCAAATTATGGAAATAAATATGGCTCTAATACCTAACTTGATTTTAGATGGTTTTTCAAGCAAACTTCAGGTCAACTAAATTTGAATGAGGTCTTAACTGGCTAAAAAATGAAAGTGATATTTCTAAAATATTAGTGAATGATATTATTTAAATAAAATAATGGAAATAATCAAATATATGATTAAAGTTTTAATTTTATTTGGTTGTTATGATATTTTAATCAATTACTTGTTTTCTTTATATTTATATTGATTTCAATCGTAAATTACCTTTGTCGGTATAACTAATACTAAGTTTTAGTGAACTAAATTTCTTGGACATATAGTACTCTTAAGGTAACTTTTCATTGATAGAAAGAAAAATTGTATATCCATTGTGTAATCTTAAAATAATCCCTATTAAGGATTTTGATGACAAAGTTTGAGAGATATGTCAATATCAATAGATGACCAAATTTGAAAGATATGTTAATATCATATAAATGACAAAGTGTGCAAAATTTTAAGCTGACGAATATCTTATAGACTTTCAAGGAAATATGCAAGATGAATGCAATCACTATGATAATATATTACAAATAATTATATAAACTAGAGATAAAATGTATGGTATCTCGAAGGAATTATTTCATTTAGTTTAGCTTATTAATAGCATAAATACAAACTATAGTTAAAGGAATTTTGCTATAGTGTGATAATAAGTATCATTAAAAAAATTAATTGCATAACTTTTCCTACAAATATTAAGGAATGATAGAGATTATTTGTTTTCTTTTCCAATTCATGATTTTTAGTATATCATATTGAATTTGACTTCAACATTACAATAATGTCTAAGGCATAATAAGAAATAGATTATTGAGTAAAAGTAGTTTATCCAAATTTGAATAAATAGTTGATATGTGTTGGGTCAAGAGAGACTTATACTTAATATATGTGACAAGAATATAATGTTAGATGATTGTGACTATCCTTTTATGCTAGAATGATTAAATTAACATAATGAGAATCACAAAATTACATATAAGGATATATGTGTACTTTTGATTATAAATCATATGAAGTTTATAAAACTTCTTAGAATAAAGGATAACCAAATCAAACTTTGGTGAAATGATGATTATGATATTAAGTTGTTAAATCTTATTCACATGATGAATAGGATGTAATAGCAATTGATAAAAGATGAACATTTCTATTTTATTAAATTCACTAACGAATGTTTATGATATAGTCATATATATATATATAAACTTAAATATTAATTTAAAATTTTGAAAAGTTAAAAGTATTTAAATCTAAATTTTTTAAAATTTAAATAAATCTAAGTATAAATGAGGCATTGAGAATGTCGAAGCACTTTAACAAAATCGATATGGTGAGTTATATTTAAATTTTCATGATTATCTATAGGATACAAAATTCTCTAGTAAATGTCTTATCAATTAAATTCTATAATAGTATGAATTTATATGAGGAGGAGTTTTAAAATATGGGGTATTATGTCAAGAAATATTTATTTCATCATAATTATAGCTGAATATGACTTACATTCCACAGTTCCATTTAAATCGATTAACATGATTCCATATAACTTATGAAATGATAAAAGAATTTAAAAGAGTCGAAGTTAATGATTTTAGGACGTGATGCTTAGTTTGACCTTATATTATCTTATAATTTTATAGCTGAATTAGATATTAATAGGCTATGAGATATTTAAATGGTCGGATATAATCTTACAAATCTAATCGATAAAATATCTTTAATTCAATGGATATTTATAAAGAGAATACTTAAGATAAGTAGTAGGAATGAAAAGAAGTTTAAAATGGTTCAAATCTTATAATAATACATTGGAATGGAACTAGTGTTTTTTTTAATACATTTGATGTATAAGAGATGTTAAAAGATTCACTTTCATGATGAATTTAAAAAGTTTGTTTTGAAAGATGATTATGGATTTAATATGTCTCAAGGAAGTGATAGGGCTGCACGTTATAGGATTTTTTAAAAGTATATTTTCATATATATGCACCCCTATTTTGATATTAAAATTTTCAATTTATATGTAATATTACTTAAATTGCAAGTTTATGCCAAAGTTTTGTGTAAAAAGGACAAAGTGTGGGTATTTATCTAGAAGATCAGTGTGAGTCTTTAACAGTGCCATTGATGTCCCACTTGCACCACCATTATAGTCAACTCAGAAGAACAATACAACCCTTTAACAACATCATTGTGGAGCGTGCAACCATTATTAAATACTATTACAAACATAGAAGAACAATACAGACGTTGAACGACATTATTAATCTTCGATTTCCAGGGTCATTAATGTCTTTATAAGTGTGTTTCATCATGAAATTCAAGGGAAAATTAAACTAATCACTCCACAAAATGCCTTAAACCTAGCATTTAAACACTTTTAGAGATTTTTTTGGGACTTTTAATAGATCTCTACTAGACTTTCATATTAGTTTTCCATAGAGTTTTAGATTTCTTTCATATTTTTGCTTTTAATTTATTATATTGCGTACTCAAGTTTGCTTATGAAGGTACTAAGGAGTGGACTAACGTGGTTGTGGATTGGATTACATTTAAAAACTCATTCTTGTGTATTCTAAACCTTTATTTTCTTTTGTATTCGTAACTCTTTGTCTTTTGATAAATGAATATGTACTTTATTGGTAGGTCTATCGTGGACCACTAAATAATAAAATACTTAACTAACCTAACTAGTTATGTAGTAGGGCAAGTCAGGGTCAATTCTACGGAAAACTAGTTATGTTTAGAAGCTATTTCTATTGAATCAAAGAGATTCCAATCATATTTTTTATGGTAATAAAACATTATTAGCACTAATGTTCGAGATTTAATGTATAATTAAGATAGAAAAATGTTTGAAGTGCAAAAGTAAGTGTTGGAGCCTAAGGTAGAAGAGCTCAAGAATTGGGTGATCAAGAATCAAAGGATAAAGATTGAAGATCAAGTTTGATGATCAAGAAAAGAAAATCAAGCTTAGAAAGGTTTAAGAAAGTAAGTGTCTTAGAATGTAAGTGTCCTAAACTTGATCTTAATGAATGCTTATAAAAGGCTCTCACATTTGCATGACATATATGCATGAACATTTACATATAGCCATATAGGCATTGAATTATGGTTTTAGTGATTAATTGAATTTGATTATGAAATTAACATATTAGGAATTGAATTATGAGGACATATAAGCTAAATGTTGCATAATCAAGTAGAAACAATGTGAATTGAGTTAATGTATGCCTTTTGATATGTTTAAGTTAAATGAATTATTTCTTGAAGTTGTTAAAGTTTGTTTGAATTTGTTTATGTTATAATGGCAATGTGAATTTTGGTTTATGGAATGTTTGAAAAGGTTTTAAAGTTGTTTAAGAGCATAAAGCTTCACATCATAGCAAATCCACTATTTTGAAATTATTAAATCATGTTGATTTGTTATATAGTCTCAAATTATGTCTTAAAACTTGTTTGAATTCCTATTATATTATATGCTAATGTTTGGAATTGTTTAGAGTTATTTTGAGCCGTATGCTTGCAATTCAAGAGTTAAACATGAGGTTGGTAGAGAGTTAAACGTAAGAATTGAACTCCCAATACTCGTCGTTGAACCTTCTATCCAATGACTCTTTATTTCCTTTCTTAAATTAAAAATGTTTTAAGCCTCAAACCGCTAGGGTTAATTAATAAAGTTGCATAACCATCTCGAATACACTTCTGAACCTCTTTACACTCTAAAGACACGATTTTAAGGTCCAAACCACAATCTTCTTCAACTCCTCTAAGCTATCTCTCTATATCACTCTACATCATTGTTTTAGTTTATTCTCATCCCTCTTCTCTTTAATTTGTTTGTTTATGTGTGAGTTTTTTTTTTCTGTTAGAACAAGTGTTTAAGTGTTTCATTGATTATAGGTTTGATTTTTAGGGTGATTATTTTGTCATATTAGGGCTTGAACTTTCAAATACATCAAAAATGTGTTTGATTGGCCTAGTTTGTTTTTTATATTATTTCTGGATCTCTTAAACTATTTCTAAAATTCTAAAATTGTGATTTTTTGTTTAATTAAGGTTCCTAAAGGTGCTTAATTTTTTTTTTCGATTTTGGGAGTATTATTTCATAGGTTTTGAGTCTGTTCTTCTCAGATACATTAAAACTATCCAGATTTTTACGTTCCTATTTTGAATGTGGTTCTTAATAATTTAATCTATTCCTAAAATCGTGATATAATTATTTTCTATTTACTTAAATTTCTTAGAGTGTGTTTAATATATTTTTTTAAATTTTTTTAAGTTCTATTCAGTTGTTTTAAAATTATGTTTCTAGATACACCTAAACTATTTCTATTTTTTCTATTCATTTGCTAACTTCGTCTTTGGATTATCTAAATCAATTTCTGGTGTGAAAACCTATTGTGATTAGTTTTTTTTTTTTATGATATCAAGATTATCCAAGTATTTTTAATTTGATTTTTTAAAACTTATATCTTCTATTTAGGCTCTAAATTTATAGATTGCTTGAAATTGTCCAGATTTAGTGCACTTATTTTCATTCATATATTTGGCCATTTAAATCTGAATTTTTTTTCTTCCAATTTTTTTTTTCTATTTTTTTAAGTCTCCAAAGCTTTATTAACTATTTAACTAAATTTTTATAGGCTTATTTGATTATTTGGAAGTATTTGTTTTCATATCTATAAATCTGTTTAGGTTTGGTGATTTATCCATCATTCACATTTTTATTGCATCAAATCTATCATATTAATTTTGTTTAACCTTTCAATAGTGTCATTGAGTATTCATATCATTAGTGAAAGTATTAGAACCCTTATTTTAATTGTGCTTTAAGTGAAACACATCCATAAGTGTTTTTAGTTACTTGTGAAGGGGTAATTTGAATTGTTAGGTTGCTCTTTACCTAAGATAAAGAAGATTTGAATTAAGTTGTATGAGCTTTAGAGATTGCATAAGGCGTTAACATTATATTGATGGCATTTGAGCCCCTTTCTTAAATTAATTGTGATCAAGTTTTTCATAAGCTATATAAGCTTGAGTTAAGGCTTCGGTAGCCTAAGTTTGGGATTTTCTTTGTGAGAAACAAAATAGTGTATTTCAATTATGTTTGTAAAGAGTTACTCTTCATCCATTAAAAAGTAAGTTTAGTTGGGTTCCTCTTGAACCTAAGAACCAAGATTGTTTGGGTTCCTCTTAACCCTAAGAAACAAGATTGTGTTGGGTTTCTCCTGACCCTTAAAAAGAAGATTGTATTGGTTTTTCTTAACCTTTATGAATCAAGAATGTGTTAGGTTTTTCTCGACTTTGGTTAACAAGATTGTTGTTAGGATACTCTTTACCCTAGAAGAAAGATTGTAATTGTTTTTAATTTTTTTAGTAAAGAATGATATCCAACAAGTAGTTGGAGAGAAGACGTAGCCTATCTTTGGAGTAGGTGAACTTCTATAAACCTTTGTGTCTTTCTTTTCCCTTTTCTATTTACTTATTATTTGTTGTGAGTTTTGGCTATTAGTTTATTTGTTATCGATTTGGCATTATCATTTGCATATCTCTTTGAATTGAATTATCTTTATTGGTAAGTTTAATTTGTTAATAACGTTTTTTTAATACTCAATTCACTACTTCTCTTAAATGCCTATAGAGCTTACAATTCCTAACATTGCGCTAAAAGAAAATAGAAAGAAAATAAAACCCCTTGATTTTTTATGAACTTTAAAAAAATTATAAAAGACAGCAAACGAAACAAAATAATAAGCAAGAATGCAAATAAAAATAAACAAACAACAATAAAAGAACTGGGTAGAAGATATACCTGAAATTTAGGATTTATAGTTGATCATCGAAAATATATTATGTGCTTTATCTAAGATGCTACCTATGGATCCAAACAAGCTCTTGAATCCTAAGTTTCTCCAATTTAAACAAATCTTATACGATAGAAAATTTGTACCTAATCATGCGCTAACCTAAAACAAGCTCTCTAAATTTAATCACGTAATAGCATTAGATATTAGGGAATAATTAACCTAACCCACAATTTCACAAGCTTGGATTGTGTAACATAGAGAATTAGAACCCTAGGTTAATTAATTAGGCTTACCTATAAATTCAATTAATCTATTGCTACTTGTGGATTTAGCTAATAACAATTACAAATTAAAAGCTAAATCCTATTAATTAAACTAGAAATTAAACCTAGGATGGCCAATCTTATAAATAAATCCTTAATTAATGTCACTAAACTAGAATTCCAATTCAACCTCACCCTACACATAATATCCAAGTGATTTCAAGTCAATTCTCATAATTGTAAAGCCATTGTCCCTTTAATATCTTACAACTCACAACAAAACTAAGCTAACATACTAAAATCAACAATAATATAAATTGAAATTAACAAAACCCAAATCAAAATCTACATAAATCATAAAGATAACAAGATAACAATGGCTGGAAAATAAAGAAATCCCAATATATTAACCAAAACTCAACATTTAACAAATATATACCAACATTCAAGAAAAATACATGAAATAAATCAGACGAAAATAAATAAATAGCACCTTAAGCATAATCTAAACCAGTATTCAGTAGCCTAACAACAAAATATAAGGAGAAAGATAGAAAAACACAAAAACAGAAAGAAAATAACCCAAAAACCCATGAAAACCCCAAAGAACAAGGGTTACCAAGGGAAGTCTTCAAGATTAATGTTTCTGCTCTCTCTTCTGCCTTTTATATCTCCTCTTTAAGGTTTAAGGGGTTTTGGAAGTGAGTAGACAAGTTTTCCCTTTGTTTTGGTTAAAGACAACGTTTTTTTTTTTTTGGTCCTTAATGGCCTTTCACCATCCTTCAACAGGGGTCTACTTCAACCACAGTTGATGTTTGACAGCTTCGGCATCTCTTTGCCTTTTCTACACTAACTCCTCCTACGTACCTTCGATTGCGATGAAATTTGGTACACAAGTTCCTCACATGATGATCATACACGCCATAAAATTTTAAATCAATTTGAGCTCTACAAGTGAACATAATGTATCCATAACATCACCTATATCAAAACTAATGCTCAACTAAGCTTGTCTTGTTTTTTTCTTTGTCCACTCTTTATGGCTTGTCGTATGGCCTTCATATTTGATGTGAAACTTCATATCATGATGATCTAAGTCTTAAAATTAATTTCACACCTCTTCTAGTTCCAATTATGCTATAATTCTACTCCAAACTTGGCCATTTCAACTTATATTTGTGTCCTAAACTCAAATTTTCAAGTAAACTCAAAAGAAACACAAATCAAGTATTTAAACATCAAAATAGGGATGAAATGACATTGAAAAACTTATAGAAATACTATAACATGCATCCCTATCATTTATGATTGAATCTTTTTGTTTATTGATTAATATATGTAGCTAAACATGTTTAAAAATCAAGGATATGTGAGTAGATGATTTAATTGAGTTATATTTTCTAAATTATGTGTTAATATTTGTTTAAATGAGTGCTTAATCACTTGATTTAGATTAGATAGCTAGAATATATTATTAGATAATTAGAGATATGAGAAATCTACACTAACTTTTAGAAAATTTAGTAAACAACATAATTTAAGTGAGTGAATGACGAAAAATTGATTAATTGTAAAGATATCAATTATAGAAAGGGATTTTAGGATTGAACTTCTTAAACTTTACACCTATTACCTAAGTTCGTTAATTCAAAAAATGGAATAGTACTGATGGAGATAGGACTTATCTTAACTATACTTGTTATTTTTATAAAGATACCATCGATTAAGCTATACAATCATCATTAAACTCAATTAATTCATTAAAATTTGAATCCTTGGCTATATCTTTTGATTGGTAACTTTAATCTCATTTTGATATCTTTTACATAAATTAAAGAGTTAGTTTAATTTAATTTGGTAGCTCAATTTATTTAAACAATTAATTTGGATTTTCTAGATAATTAAATGCTAATTGAATTAATAATTACAGTTGATCCTCGTGAGATGATATCTAGACTCATTTTGATCCATTATATTATTTGTTGATAGGTACACTTATCTTAAGATGGTCTTAGGATAAAAGTAGGATTAAAAAATCAATATAAGAAGATCACAAATAATAGTAGGGAAACATTGATGTTTATTAGTCTAGAGTGTATTTTATTTTAATTGTTATTTTTGCTATTTTTATTTTGTTTTTATTTATATTTTTATTGTCTATGTTTGATTTTTCTTTTATTATTACTTTGTTTTCTTTCTTTAGTTTCTTTTCTTTCTTTATTTAGTTAATTCGTTAGTTTTGTATACATAAAGGATTTAAATTTTGATCCAAAGTTAAAAGGTACTCTATATAGACTTAAGGAAGAAATTCAATTAAGTACATCTAGCAAACTAAAACTAAAAATTATTAATAAGGATCAATTTAAGGAAGAGACTGAATCCTTGGAGTTGGAATATCAAGATAATATAGTGCAACCAATCAAAAAGAACATAGAGAACCGGTAATAATAACTTAGTTATAGGAAATAACAATATATCTCTAGCTAGTGCATTGAGACTTAGATTCAATGCAAATAACTTTAAGATCCCTTGCGAGATTATTTATATGGCTAAAGCCTCATAGCTTGGAATCTTTAACTTTAGAAGACCAGCATACTTATGTAAATACCTTTATAAAAATTTGTGATTTATTTATACATTATGAGATTTCAGAAGATATGGTCAAACTTAGACTATTCCCTTTCTCTTTTAAGGATAAAGTTAGAGCTTGGCTCTCTATATTTTAATCTAGTTCCATTACCACTTGGAAGAAGCTCACAAATCTCTTTCTAACTAGATTTTTCCCACTGACTAAGATAGTAAAGATGAAAACTAAAATCACATCCTTTGTTTAGTATGATAAGAGGCCAGGGGAAGGTTTAGAGAGATGTTGTCTAAGTGCTAGTTCAGTGAGATGCTGTAGGGAACTTTGAGGGAAAATTGTATGCAATAACCATGAAGGTAACTCCCATTCATTCTTAGATTATCAAGTAAGAAGCCTTTTTGCTCAAGCACTTAATCAAACTTAATATGTAGGGAGTTCAATGGGTGATATGGTAACCCCTTATTGAATACTTATAATTATATATACAAGAACCATCCAAACTTTTTTTTGGAGCAATAGTCAAAACCACTAACATTCTCCACAAGTCAATCCTTAAAGATTCTCATCACCTTGTTTTAAAGCTAATACACCTCCATTATAAGAAAAACTTAGTTTTAAGAGATAGTAGTGAAGTACATCAAATATAATGAATCTAAGATGTATAGCTATAAGGCTTAAATTAGGAATTTAAAAACACAAGTAAACCAGATTGCACAAATCTTATGAGACAGGCTATCTGGCAAGCTACCTAGTATTTCTGAAGATAACTCTAGGGAATGCATAAAGGCTATTATCTTGAGAAATAGTAAGGAAGTGGAAGCTACAACTAAGAAGAAGAATGAAGTAGAAGAGAAGGGTAAGGAAAATATGGTAGAGCAGAGAAAGGACAAAGAAATAGCAATTGAGAAGAAGGAGCGAACTAGGTCTTTTTTTAATCCTAACTTACAACCCTATAAACCTAGGATTCCATACTCTCAAAGACTTAAGAGTGCCCAATTAGATAAGCAATTCAGGAAATTCTTATAAGTCTTTAGGAAATTACATATTAATATCTTGTTTTCCCAGGCACTTTCTTAAATGCCTTCCTACACCAAGTTCTTAAAGGACATTCTTTTGAAAAAAAGGAAGTTTAAAAAGTACGAGATTGTAAAACTTAATAAGATGTCCCTCACAATTTTACTTACAAAATTACCTTCAAAGCTTAAAGACCCTGGAACTTTGACTATCTCATTCATTATAAGTAACTTACAAATGGACAAGGCCTTGATGGATCTCAGAATAAGTATAAATCTAATGCTCATGTTTATCTTTAGAATGTTGGGCTTCGAGGGGCCTAAACCAATTACAATTTTATTTCTTGTGGCTAATCGATCTGTTAGATATCTAATAGAGATCATAGAGAATATGTAGTCAAAGTAGATAAATTTATTTTTCCTATTGATTTCCTAGTCTTTGATATGGAAGAGGAGAAGTATGAGCCAATCATCTTAGGAAGACCATTTATGGCCACCCAAAAGTTATAATGGATGTTAGGAGAGGAAAGTTTATTTTAGAGCCCTAAGATGGGAAGGTAGTATTTAATATTTTAATATACCCTATTCTTTCTCTACGATTGGCTCATGTAATTATATTGGGGTAAGATCTAATAAGTTGAAGTGTAATGAACTTCCTAGTACAAATAAGGTGAAAATTAAGCTTAAGGACTTAAAATTTAGTAAAAAATATGAGGAGCCTAAATCAGTTACAATCCTATATTCAAATTAACATGTCTAGGCATCTGACAAATGTGGATAATGTAATGGCCATAAAGCCTAATGATTTGAATTCACCATGACGCCTTAATAGCATCGTCTAGCTAAATATGTAAAAATTACTTGTTGGAAGGCAACCCAATATGTAGTTTTCTTTTACTTAATTAGCTAATTTCATTATTTTTTCCACTTTATGTTTAGCATGGTTGATAAAAATAGGTGTGCAACCTTGTTAATTTTAAGGATCTATGAATTAAACGAAATTAATGGTAATTTGGGAGTTGAAAAAATTGATAAATTTTAAGACAAATCATTAATGACACTATGAAATGACATCGTTATAATCAGATGATGCCTTCATTATATCGCAAATAAAAGACATTAATCTTTATTAAACCTCCTATCTCAAGCATAAATTGAGTTGTTTTGAATTGAGCCTTAATATTTTATTTTATTCTTCTTTCTCCCCCTCACCTCGCTATTCTCCTCCAATGAAACCCACGTTCTCCCTCTATTCACCCCTATTATTGATGGAAATCACCATATTTTGCACTAGTTTTCATCCTCTTCACTTTAGTGGCACTGTTTATTGAGAAAACCATCAATTTTCACTAAAAATTTCACCTTCTCTATCGATCTCCACTATTCACATTCACGATACCCTTTTTTTTCACTCATTTGTCATGGTTTCTTCAATTTTTGGCAAATATTTTTATATCGCTGTGTTTCCCACACCCTGATTTACATTTTGGTATAGTTTTTAGCTCTCAATAGTGTTTTTTGCAAAAGTAATGACAACAAGAATATTTTGATAATGGTAAAGGAATATTTCAATGACTTGACATATCTAATCTATCTTTTCCTGTTGTTTTTAATCATATAGGCTTGGATCCTTCCCAATATTAAACTCAAGGAAATGATCATTCTTCATTGATAAAAAAAACTCACCACTAGGGAGCATACAGAGTAGTACAAGACCTATAGGAGGAATGATATTATCGTGGAAAGGCTCGTAGCACTCATTGTAGAGGCAAAGTTCAATATAATTAAATCCTTCCAAAAACTAAGATGGAAGCCAGTGCTGACTTTTGGATGGATCATACTATCCCAATGGTTCATCAATTTTGTCCAAACATAGAGTAAAAGAAAGAGGTTGACATGATCGAGGTTTGATCTTTTGTTAAAGGTGACTCCATCCTTACCACTCGTGCTTACTTATCATCTTTTCTAAGGGTATTTGATGAGGTAATATATGCAAATAGCAAAAGAACACATTTCATAGGGATTCAATCACTTTCAATCCCAATTTTTCCATTGATATTGCTCCAAATATTATAGGATTAAGATGGCCCACCAATTTTACATCATTCTTGACCTATGAGCTTAGCGCAAGAGAGAGGATCATAGTAGCTATTCTAAGCATAAACACCTACCAAGAGTAAATGGGTTAAACGAGGTCTAATTTTAAGACGTATATATCCCCTATAAGATGGTTCATGGGCTGGGGATTTTGACTGGTGTTCCACAAGAGAGCTTTGTCATTCCATATATGCACAATGTTGTTCAAATTCAGCATCCAAATAAGAACTTTTACTTTCTATTCCTCCTGACAAAGATATTTAGGACCCTTCAAATGAGCTTTGGGGGAGAGGTCCCAATTCACCCACTTGACGCTTCCATCACTTCGTACACCATACTTAAGCTGTAGAAGTATGACTGAGTTTGAGGATGGTGATGCAATCTTCAAGTGGATCCATTGAGTACCAATGAGAGACTTAAGGACCCTATAACCCCAACACATGTCCCTTAAGAGGATGATGATGCAATATTCAAGTGGATTCGTTGAGTACCAATGAGAGACTTAAGGACCCTACAACCCCAACACATATGCCTTAGGAGGATGATAGAAAGGAGAACACTTACTAATTGCGCACCTCCATATGCAGTGGTCCCTTCCTTTTAGTCCACAACCTCCACATGTAGTTATAACTTCTACTTCCACATCCTCTAATCTACTTATGAATACCTTGCTTAAGATTCTTATAAGAATGGAGAGTCAAATGGATCATATACAGAGACAAGTAGACCATATACTGGGGTAGGCTAATTAAATGTGGGACCATATGAGATCTAAAAAATCATAGCCTAGTATTTATGGGATACTTGCTATTGTTTATTCTATTTTTGCTCACTTATGCTATTTTTTTGTTTATGCTCCAAATTTATTAACCCTGTTTAGAGTTTTTATCATTTTCTCTTATACACTTTTTATATTTCTTTTGTTGTTTTTCAGTTAGTTGTAAATACTCTCTCACAAATTCAAAAAGGATAAAATATAATTTAATCAATTCATGGGAATTATTTTTATTCCTATATCTCTCATTTTTTGCTTATTTAAATCATCAAACATTAGGAAAATGTTTATCTTAAATGTAGAGGAGGGAACTGGGAATCAATTCTTGTTACACTTGATATTGTTATGAATCTAATGATAATTTATTTAATATTTCATGATTTTTTTTTCAAAATGACCAATTAAATGTTAAATAATGTGTTTTAATTTGATTGATGTAGGTAACGCACTTGGAATTGATTAATTGATGATTTATTGTGAATTTGTCTAACTTTGGAATGAATTATATATATGTTTGGCACTTTATATATGTTTATTGAATTTTGATGAAATTTCATATGATTTTTATGTAAATTTGAATAAGGGGAAAAATTTTAACAATTTTAGATAAAAATTAAAATTTTGAAATGTTGTAAATTGATTAAAATTAGTTAAAATTAATGAAAAGTGTAAAAACGTGTGAAAAAACTAACATGGAGTATAAAATACACTTGCTAAGACAAGAAGGAGCGTAAAATGCATTTGTTCAAAGTTAAAGTAAATTTGAATAAATTCAAGGTATGATGTAATATAAAATGGACATGCTATTGTCTTACCTTAAGATGATTTTTATGATTTTCATATATGCTTCTTGAAATTTAATATGATACATAAAGGTTAACTTCACTATATTTTTTTATTAAAGCTTGCAAATTTATAATCAAAAGTGAATTTGGAAGTACTACTTATATTGATTACATTAATTTGAATTAGAGTATCATGTTTGACATTTGAATCATCATTAGAAAAAACTGCTTAGGTATTTAAATAAGTTATTTGAGGACAAGTAACAGTTTAAGTATGAGGGGATTGATAGGGGTGTATTTCATAGCATTTTAAAGTATAATTTAACATGTTTTTACCCCTATTTTAATATTAAATTTTCTAATTTATATGTATTATTACCTAAATTGCAAGTTCATGTTAAGAAGGATGTGTTTTGTGTAAAAAGGATAAAGTGTGGGTGTTTATCTAAAAGATCAAGGTGAGTCTTTAACAGCTTTGTTGATGTCCCATTTTTACCATTATTATAGTTAACTTAGGAGAACAATGCGACCCTTTTACTACTTTATTATAGAGTGAGCAACCACTACTGAAGACTATTACATGTATAAAAGAGCAACTTAAGGGTTAAATGGCATCATTGATCTTCGATTTTAAGGGTCGTTCATGTCTTTAAAGGCATATTTTAATATGGAATTCAAAGCCAAAATAGACTAATCACTCCCAAAATGACCCTAAACCTAGCCAAGTCGTATTTAAACACTTTTTCAAGAGTTTTATAGAGACATTTAGTAGATATTTAGTAGACTTTCATATTAATTTTCCATAGAGTTTTAGGTTTCCTTTGTATTTTCTCTTTCAATTTATTAGGTTCTTAAGTTTCCTTTTGAAGTTTTTAAAGAGTGGATCAACGTGGTTAGAGAATGAATTACAGTTGGAAACTCATTATGGTATATTATAAACCTTTAATTTACATTGTATTCATAACTCTTTATGTTTTAATCAATAAATATATGTTTTATAATTAAATATTTGTGTTTATTAATTAATATTTATGGTTAAACTTGTTTAGTAGCTAGGGATAGGTGAATAGATGATTTAATTGAGTTACATTTTCTAAAATATTTACTAATCTTTGTTCATAAGTGCTTAATCATCTGCCTTATACTGGCTATCTAGAATAAACTATTAGATAATTAAGGATTTGAAAAATTTATCCTAGTTATTGAAAAATTCAATAAAAACATAATTTAAATGATCAAGCATTGGCTAATTGTGAGAGTCTCAATTCTAAAAATGGATTTTATGATTGAACTTTTTAAACTTTATGCCTTTTAGATTGTTAAATGACTAAATAATATAATAGAATCAATAGAGTTAAGACATTGTTTTAAATATAAATGTGTCTTGATTTTATGTAGATACCATCGATTAAGTTATACAATCATGTTCTTTTGCTGATATTATCACCAATATTCCATATTGGGTCATTCGTAGCATTACTATACCCTCCATATTCATTGCAGGTTGGTTATTCGTCAGCACGGGTTTAGCCAACAATGTTTTGGAACCCCTCGTCCAAATGAATATTTTTTAGAGAGCTGACAAGGAATTCCATTAATAACTGGTCATTTTGATCCTTTAGAATAACTCAATGAATTTAGTAGATCTTTTTAGGAGGTCATATTCTATGGTTACGATTCTACTATATATGTCTTTTTCATTCAATCGAAAATCAATTTTATAGTATAGATGCTTATGACCTCCCCCTTTATGCCTTACGGTAATAATTCCTTTGACATTACAGCCTTTACCACAGTGATGCTGTCCATAGATCAAATTTTTTCATGTATTGAATTTCACTTGACTATCTATGGTTCCACTGCGTGTGCTCGGGGTAGAAGTTTTGTATAAATGTATAACCATGCTATTAAGTATTTTGATTTAAGTTCTTTTCTTTCCAAGAGGTGGAATAGAATAACCTGGTTGAAGCATAATAATCATATGTCTGTAATGCATTGTATGTCCCATAATAGATCTCATTCTTATACCCTTTCCTAGGAATCGATGGCTATTCATAGCTAAAACCTTGACATCAAAGAAGAGTTCGATCCAATGCTTGATTTCCAGCGTAGTTGATCCTTATTTGACATTAAAAGTATATTGATTTTTCCCCAATAACCAAATACTTTTTTCTGTAAATACTGCATATTTGATTCCATCCATAAATTTATTTTCTTCCCTATAAGTTCTAGTCTCAATAAAAATGCTAGTTCTTACTGTTCATATGTTATGATATAAATATAACACACCAATTCGTTATGTATGGATGATAAGATTCCATTGATATAAAGAAAATTCCAATAAACTTATTGGAAGGTTCCATTAGCATGTATCCAATAGGAATTGAACCTACGAATTCACAAATTATGAGTTGGGCACTTTAACCATTCAGCCATGGATGCTTAGCGGGGATCCTCATATATGGTGAATAACCAAATTCCAATTGAAATGAAATTTTAGGATAAATCAATCCATTTTAGGAGGAATCAATGAACGGATATCAATTCAAATCCTGAATTTTCTAATTGAGAGAGACATTGAGACAGATCAAGAATTCTCACTATTTCTTATATTCATGGACCCAATTAAATTCAGTGGATAAACCCTAAACCGGAATTAAACCCTAAAACCTAAAACCATTGACCTTAGACCCTTAGACTCTAGACCCTAGATGCTAAACCCTAAACCCTAAAACGCGAGACCTTAAAACCCTAAACTCTAAAACCTAAGCACTAACCCCCTAAAACCTTAAATTTTTTTTTTAGAAAGTAACAAGTATATTAATAAGGGAAAAAGTTCAATACAGGAAAATAAGTGGCCAAAGGTGGCACTCAAAAACCATATACAAAGAAAAACAAAGAAAGCCATAGACGACCCATAAAAGAAAGCAAGAAAGCTAAGTAGGGAGTTTCCAGATGTGACGTTGGGGGCCAAGGATCTAAAAACGAGACACAAGGCCTAAAAGTTGAGAATGAATAAGCTTGAAGATGCCCTTAATAACATCCTAGGGAGATCTATGCCGTCTGCTGAAGATCTCCTTAATAACATCCCAAAGATCTCGTCGAGTACTGGGATCAGAGGACCCACAAACAACTGTCAGGCCAAAGGTGGTACCCTTTGTCAGTCGAGCCACCTCACAGCTAATAAACTGAAGAGTAGACACTAAACTCCATATCGCAAACATACTCAAATCTCAACATAACAAAATGTGACAACATAACAAAATAGTCCTAGCCCTTATAAGAAGCAGAAACTACACACTCTAAGCTCTGAAGAGCTACTTTAATCTCCAAGAGACCAACTAAACCAAGATTATTGAGACGAATCCAATCTTAAACTGCATGTTGAGTACTGAAGCCATTGAGGCCCCTAATATTCCAACTTTTTATCATAGGAAATGGAATAATCAAACTATAGAAATCAATTAGAGGGCTGGCCCCCTCACTAACTATTTCATCTGTCAACCCCGAGAAAAGATGAGCAAGGGGGGTTGACTAGCTATCAAGTGAAAACTCTCCAAAAATACCAACAAATTTGAAGCCGTGGCTACTACTAAGCATAGACATCTCAGAACTTATAAGACAAGGCATCTGACTAAGTGAAACCCTCACCTCAACACCAACAAGGTTGGGTGTTCGACTCGAACTAACTCTGACCTAGTTAGAAACCATCGGTCCAATCTCTGGGGAATGCTTGGGTAAAGCAGAGCACTTCCCTAAATCAGCATGAGTAATCTACCTTGATAACCCCAAGACGTCAAGAGAAAGAGCTTAAGATGCTCCCCTGATCACATGAGCAAGAACAAGAGAGGTAGAACGTGAGGTTGAGTCTATAACCTGATCCATCACTATCTGAACCCTTCCAAAGGGCCCTAAAACACCAAGAGTAGGAACCTAAGTAGAAATTAGAAGGGTAATACTCTAGGAGGTTGGCCTAGTACCATCCATAGTAGTCTGATTCAGAATCACCTCTCGGGTGGTGGGAGTGGCAATTTGAGGTGTTATAGTAGCCGAAGAGGCACAAAAGTGGCAAAAATACACTACAATGAGAACACCTATTAGGTGCCCACTCATACTCTACCTGAACTTTAATAAGCTCAGTACTCATTCCACTGACCATCTCAATCTCATGGACTAGCCAATGTTGTAAAAACTGGACTAGACATCGAACCGATAAGAGAAGGGGTTAAAGGTTTATATCAACCGGTATAAAACCGTTATAAAATTGGTA
>JAOXYD010212312.1:0-20115 GCA_028565735.1 Pinacopodium congolense
TATTAAAATTAGAAATAATAATAATAATAATAATAATAATAATAATAATAATAATAATAATAACTATAATAATAACTATAACTATAACTATTCTTGGAATAACTAAAGATAGGTGGGGGTAAAGAATAGGTATTCCTTATTTTTAAGGAATAACTATTCCTAAGAATAGTTATTCCATAATCCTTTTGTCAACTAAACACTGGAATGGCTATTCCTTAGGAATAGAATAGCTATTCTCCTCAACCAAACATACCATACATGTTTCAAGAAGATGTTTGTTTTTCCTTTCAGCTACACCATTTTGGGATGGTGTATCAACACACGAGGATTGGTGAAGGATACTGAATTTAGTCATATAATTTTGAAAGGAATCAGAAAAATATTCTTTGGCATTAGCACTTCTCAAAGTTTGTATAGAGACATTGAATTGGTTTTTAACTTCAGCACGAAAGACAGTAAAATGAGAAAAATAACTCTGAACGATTTTTCATTAAGGAAAGCCAACTCATTCGAGAATAATCGTCAACAAAAGTAATAAAATACCGAAATCTAGTTTTGGAGACAATAGGACAAGGACCTTACACATCAGAGTGAACTAACTCAAATGGAAAACTAGCTCTTTGATTAATACGAGAAGCAAAAAACGTACGATGGTGTTTTGCAAACTAACATGACTCACAATCTAAAGAGGACACATGTTGAAACTCGAGACACAACTTCTTTAATAAGGATAGGGAAGGATGTCCTAACCGACAGTGCGCTTCAAAAGGAGTTAAGACAACTGAGCAAGCAATGGATCTGGGTATCTTTACCTAGGTATTCAGAATGTAGAGACCCCCTTCCACATGTCCATTACCAGTAATCTTCTTCGTCATAAGATCCTGAAAGAGACAATGATAAGGAAAAAATAAGACAGAACAATTGAGAGGCCTAGTAATTCGACTGATAGACATTAAATTAAGAGCAAATCTAGGAATATTTAGGACATAAGACAAAGAAAGGGATGATGTAGGATGAACAATACCAGAACCACTAATAGGTGTTTTAGAATCATCTGCTAAAGTTACTGTAGTTGAAGATGTATGTGGTTTAAAGGTTCTTAAAAGAGTGGGGTTATCTGTCATATGGTCATTAGTACCCGAATCAATGACCCATCGTGAGGAGGAAAAAAGGCATGTGGATGGGTTACCTGACTCGGCAACAGTCGTAATAGGTTGAGATGAACGCTTTAATGCGTCTTGATACTGAAGGAACTTTGTGAACTCATTTGCAGATAATGTTACTATCTGTTTAGAAAGATTAGATGTTGCAGCATGCGCTGAGTGAGCCCGTTGATTTCTGTTTGGCAACTTAGGGCATGAGTGTTTAGTATGGCCTAACTCATGGCAATAATAGCATTCAACTTTCCTCGAATCCTAATTTTGAAAGGTTGAAACCCCCCTTTTGTTCCGATGTCTTTGAGGCAATTTCCCAACGCTTGAGTGACTGAGACGAGCATTAGATGATTGCACATATGAAGTAATCCCAATATCTGTACGAAGAACCCTGGAAAACACTTCATGAAGGGATGAGATTTCAATATTGGAGAGAATATGTGACTTAGCAATCTCAAACTGTGAGCTTAGTCCTGCAAAAAAACTCATAGTTGCCATTTTCTCCCTTTGAGCTTGTTGTATCTTAACATCAGGACTAAAAGGTAGTAGGACATTTAATTTTTCGTAAGTCTTTTTGAAGTTCATAAAGTATGTTTGAAGAGACTGTTCATTCTGTTCAACACGATAAAATCCTTTGCAAACTTCATATATGTGGGTAAGGTTATATTTTCCAGAATATAAAAATTCCAAAAGTTCCATTAGCTCTTTAATGTACTCACAATGATTAATAAGACTTATAACTTCACCATCGATAGAAGTATGAATTTGAAAGAATAATCGGGCATCATCCCGTAACCATTCTCTATGCATGTGGTCCACTGGAGGGTCATCAATAAGATGGTGATCTTGACAAATGCTCTGTAGGTAAATCCTAATCGTCTTGCACCAATCTAAATAATTAGTTCCAATCAACTTATGTTCCGTGATTTTAGTCATCATTGGAACAACATTAGTTACAATCAAATTCTTTTGTTCATCAGCCATTAGGATAAACACCAAATATAAATGCAGAGGCAGCAATAAATCACCACAAATACGTTGAACAATCACTCAACAACCCAGAAGGAGACTAACAACAAAATTAATCACAAAACAAATAGTATTACCACTATAAAATCAGAAAAACAAAGCAGTAGAAGAGTATGGAAATATATTGCTGTAGAAAGACAGAATAAGGGCGGGTCAGTGCTTTGACCCGTCTCAGATTAGATCCAAACAGCCACTAGGTGGCACGGTAAGGCAAGGAGAGGAGAGTCCGCGGTGGTTGACTCGTCGGACAACATTGGGTGGCCGCATGCTCCCACACGCGCTAGCAAGCGGAAGAGGCTGCAGAAGCTTTGGGTGGCGCATGAGGTGCACGCGCATGGTTATTGGTGGCCGGATTTGGGGCAAACGTCGGTTGGAGGGTGGTGGTGTTGATGGTGCCGGCAGTGACACTAAGTGGCTCAAGAATAAAACCCTAGGTCTATATAGCCCTGACCATAGTTAAGTTTTTAACCGGCTAACCGTCGGTTTAATAATTGGCGGTTACGGTTCAAAAACCGTAACCGTGGTCAATAGTTTTAAACCGTAATCGTTATTAATAGTGTCAGTTATGATTAAACTAATTTAAAAACTATGAATCGGCGGTTAAATCGATAGTTTATTCACAATTATAAACTGTCGATCAATTAATTAATAAAATTAAACAAAATTTATATATGTAATTTTATGTGAAATTTTGTTTAATAAAAAGATGTATTATTTTAAAAAATGAAACAATTGTAGATGAAATATATTATTTGAGAGAACGAGAAAAAGAGGTTGTAATTATTATGAAAAAAATTGTATTGATAAAAAAATATAGTTATAATTATAGACAAAATATATATATATAATTAATACAGTGTCAAGACTGTACCTTAAGGAGTGACTGCAAGACCGTGTATGAGCACGGTCCAACCGTGCATGAGACATGTTTGACCATGTCTCATGAACGGTCTTGAGACTGTGCAGTCTCTCGTGTTCTGTTGAGACCATGCTCAAGGCACAATCCTCATGCACGGTCTTGATAAAACAGTCTTAATTTTTTTATTTTTTCATAATTATAAATATATTTTATTAAAAATTTTTAATATAAAAATTATTATAATTTATATATGATTTTCATATATTTTAATTCATTTAACTTTATATTTTTATATCCAACTTATTATATTTGACATTTGTTAATTTCAAAATTTTAAGTTTGGAAATAAAAATTAAAAATTAAAAAAATAATGATTATAGTTAAACTGGTAGTAAACCGTCGATTAAACCGTAACCGGAGGTTCCCAAACCGTAACTTAAACCGTACACTTGCGGTTAGGTTAAGGTTTATAAATTTTCATAAATCGTAATCGGCAGTTTTGTAACCGTAACCGGCAGTTTATTAACTGTGGTCAGGTCTAGAAAAATATTCTATAAGATAAAGAGAAATCATAATAACCAAGTCTTCTTTAATGAAGGTGAAAAGCAACATTTTTAAATCTTGCTTAAGGATAAAGAGTAACTTATTACTTTCAAGGGTGAAGAGGAACCCAAAAATCTTAGTTTTCAAAAGGTGAAGAGTAATCCAACAAAATATTAGCTTTAGGTAAAGAGTAACCCTTAACCAATAACCCAAAAATAAACTCCAACTCAAGCATACACAACTAATATCAAGCTTGATCAAAACAATGCTCAAGGGGCTCATAAGACATAGCGAATGAGATTAAGGTAACTTACAAACTCAACAATTAGAAACGTTTTCTCAAATATTATAAACTCATCTCAAAATTAATTAAAAATCATTCGAGATTTCTTAAGATACAATAAAAATTATAAAGATTATTCAACTACCTTTAAGACTCTTATTTATAGCCTTCCCAAGCTTAAAAACTTGTTATAAGTCCTTTAAAATTGTTAGATCAATGAAAATTGCTACTAGACAGAACCTAAAGTTAGCCATTACTTGTCTATAGCTTTAACTAGTGAACCATTATTTTAGACTAGTTGATTAGTCCATTACTTTGGAGTGGTTCACCATTCTCCTTAAAAATGACATTTGTCAACCACTTATCAAGGACTAATTGATCTATTAATCTTGAAAAATATTTTCCAAATTTTATAGTAACATGAAATTGATTGAAAAATATCCTAAAACCAATTCCTTTACAGTAAAAAAAAAATTCAATCAAGTTTTAAAAGTTTCCTACAAAGAATTTGGTGATCAAGATTCCTCAATTACAATAAAAAACTTAAAATGTATTGATTTATAAAGCTTGATGCATATTTTAAAACTTTCACTTGAAAAAATAAATTCACATAAGTTTTCCAAATATCTAAAAATCACTATTCTCACGAAAACTTAACTCCACCAAGTCTTCCCTTAATTGATTTTAGACTCTATAACCCTTCAATTAAACTAAAAAAAAACAAAGTATGCCTTAATATATAGAAATTTATGCACTTCTTCAATTTTTCCAAAACTTCTTAAAATTTAAAAGCTTTTAAACTTTCCAAAACTTCTTAGTTTTTAAACTTTCCAAAACTATTCTTTTCAACTAAACCTGAACGTGGTAAAAAATTTTCCCAAAACATATTAATGTATTAAGAGAGTTTTCTTTTAAAAATTTCATAAAATTCCTGTTAAATATAAAAAATTATATGAAAACATTCTAAATGCAAATGATCGTGGGATATTTGATCAAAATGCAACTCACACTCGCATGAAGAGCCTTTAGGAACATTGAGGAGATTAAGATAAGATTTACATACAAAATTACAAGTATTAACATCATTAACCTTATCAAACTTAATCTTGATCTCATGTTCACTTCACTTGATCTTCATTTTAATACGTGCTCCATAATTTTCATTTTCTTCATGAAATAACAACTTTTAGGCTTCAATATGTGGTCTTGTAAAACTTGCACTTTTCTATCTTTTCAGTGCATCCAAAAAAATTAAACCATTCGTAACAATTATATTTTATCATCATCAAAACCAATAATTGGAACCGGTCTTGGTTTAATAGTTCTTATAAAATTTTGACTTAAGTATATTTTAAAATATTCCCTAAAAGTGTTTAAAGATTGTGAAACTTTTATTTAAAATCAAACACTTGAAAAGATTTATGCATAAGTTAAGAGGATGAAATGTGTATGCATGGTGAGTCCCTATAAGATTTAAATGTTTAAGTAAGACTTATAATATAAATTACAATAGTTAGTTTATTAAACCTTAAACTTCCTTGGTTTTGATTTCATCGTTCATCATTCATTTGTAAATTTGATCTCCATATTTCATTTTATAATCTTCATCAAATGTCCCTTTGAATCCAATGCATGAATTTGTATGACTTTCATATTATGACAGTTTTAAATAATCGAGACAAAGATATTATTGGGAGTAATTATGTTTTTGTTATAATCAAAACATGGATTGTAACCTTCTTTAATTTAACAATCTCTCTCTTTTTATTGATGACAACATGTGATATTAAAATCCCAAAAAATATAATAGATCACATATATTTTCTTAAATACGAAAGCAATATGAAAGATTAGCTCCCCTTTAATCTATACATTATGAAAATTAGAGGTATAAGGATTTAAATTAATTAGCTAAAAATATCAAGATAAAAAACATCATAAAAATGGAACATCAAATAAAAATAAAGTGACATCATAAAAAGTCCCCCTATGCACAAGCATTTGTTGTTACTAATTTTCTCTCCCTTTTAAATCATATTAAATTAATGAAACATTTAGTTATACAAGAGACCTTGTATTTAGGCACTAAAATATATTCCATAGTAAGTCAAATTTCCATTAATCATTACTAATTCTTTCCTAATCGTATAAAATATATCCTTAATTATTAATTTAGTCAATTTACCAAATAATTGATATAATATATCAATAAATTTTAACTAAATTTCTCCATTTTACACATGATCTTTATTGAGTGATATTTTTTCTTTTTTTTTTGTTCTTAAGTGTTTAATGGAATTCTTTGTAAGGCTAGTAACACTAGTGTTATCATACCCATTGGGTATCTTTATAAATTCTATGCTTTAATCCCTAACAAAGATTAACTATCATGCTGCACATTTGAATTTTATAGTTGATAAGGCAACTAAATTTTATTTCTAACCAAACTATGAGACTAATAAATTTCCTAGGAATTGAAAAGTGCCTAATGCTTTCTTTCTATATAAAAAACTACTAGTATAGTCTTCTTATATTTTTCTAATTAAATCTAGTAATATATGTTTAGGATATCTAAACCCTAATTATATGGTACCATATAAATATCTAAGTACATGCCTAAAGGTTAAAAGATGAGACTCCATAGGACTTAACTAAAATTTAGTCCATAAGCATACACTAAATATAATATCTGGCCAAATAGCTATGAGATAAAGTAAACTACCAATCATATATTGGTGGAGCTTGACATCAATTTCTTAGTATAATCTTATTTATTGATGAAGATGGCCTTCTTTATCTATTTGATTTTTAGTACAAGAAAGAATTTAAGGTCTCCCATTATGCTTATTTCAAATTCCCTACTAACATAGTTTAAAAAAAAAATGTGCACAAGCTTTCATTAGTTACATAAACAATAATATCATCAATATAAATTTGGATAATTGTTATGTCATACTTATCTTTTTCAACAAAAAATGTTATTTTAACCTTGGCTTTTGTAAAAATCATTTTTCAAAAGGAGTCCACTTAACTTTTCATACTAAGCTCTAGAAGAGTGTCCGAAACTGAATAAAGCTTTAGAGTTAGGTGCATCATGATTTTTAAATCTAAGAGGTTGATCAAAACAAGTTTCTTTTATAATATAATCATTTTAAAATGTACTCTTATCATCCATTTCACATAATTTAAAACCTATGTATGATGTAAATCTAAGTAATAGTTTAATTTTTTCTAACCTAGATATTGTTTCAAAAGTTCCTTTAAAATCCATACCCTCCTCTTAATTAATAACCTTCTTCCACTAATCTAACTTTTTTTTTCTCAAAATGGTACCTGGTTGTTCTATTTTATTTTTTAATATCTATTTTATTCGTATGATTTGATGATTTATAAGTTTAGGCATTGAGATCCATATCTTACTAATAGCACCTTAATCGTATATCTTTTATACATGTTTTTCATAATGATTATCTTAGTTTTGGGAGGTGATTGTATGTGATTTGTGTGCACATTTGGTTAATCTTTGTATTAAATGTTGCTTATGTACTTTCAATGATTGTTCACATTTTTTAAGATGTTAGTGAGCTTTTTAATAGAATTTTGGAGTAAAACAAGTTGTTAAATTAATTTGAGGAGTTATAGCACTAAGTTATGAAGTTTTACATCAAATATTAAGGACATAAGACAAGGCATGAAGAGTGCCTTTAAAGAAGAGTAAAAGAAGTTAAAAGAAGCACCAATTAAAGTTTTTTTTTGGGGGGGGGGGGTTAGTGAGACATTAGACGTGTTTTTGGAATTTGAATGGCAGTGGAATCGAATTAGGGAGCAAGAACATCATGTTATTAAGTTCAAAACCAAATTTCAAAGGTAAAGGATGAGTAAATAAGAGGTTATAATGAAAAGACTAAGAAGAGCCAAAAGCTAGAAAAGCTATAAAAGTTTAGAAAACACATGTAGAGTTACGGTCGTAACCCTTAGCCGTAACTCACTTGCCACCTACTTCTATATTTAAATGTTTTTAGGGCTTTTTGTCATGGTATTTGGTTCCTTGGACACCAATAACAACTATCAAGACCTAAGAGATGATCCTTAAGGCATCTTAACAAAATTTGGAGAAAAATTGAAGGAGAGATTGAAATTAAAACATCAAGAAAATGAAGATTAAGAGTGGTTTTCCAACAAGAATTATAGAGGAGTCAAGAGATTGAAGAACCTTAACTATGAGTTTCTTCATCCTTACTCTTTTGTTGATTGTTGCTTTTGTCATTTTCTCTATATTTGGAACTTAATTTTCTTATTGAATTTGGATTGTTATGAACCTTAAGATGTAGTATTACAATGTTTATCTGATTTAACATGAATTTATAGATTCTCTTTTAATTTCCTATATATTTGATTGAGATTGGTTTTTAGATGTTTATGACCATGCAAATTCAATTCCAATTACATGATGTTATACATTTAGATGGACCAAATCAAATGTATCAGTAGATCTTCGAAGGTAATGCATCTTAAATGGAGTCTTTAACCATAAGCTTACATGATATTTCTAGATTTGGTGTGAGCTTAATAAAAAAAAAAGGTTCTATATAGCATAATGATGCCTGCAATTGATAATTAAGATAGTGTGACCAAAACCTTGATTTTAAATTGAATAAGAATTGCATGACTTGACTGTGAGCTTCTAATTTAATTTAAGGAACCTATGGTGTAAGATAATTTGGAAAGTTTATTAAATTAGGTTAAATGATGAATACAAACATGTATTAGGTGTATTAATAATCTAAATCCTAAATTTAATATTATTTATTGATTCTTATGAGTTTGTCTTTGGATTTGTATTTATGTATTTTGTTTAGTTTCATTAATTAATCAATTACTTACCTATGAGTAGCTTAAACAATAAGTATAGGAATTCTTTAGTAATCACAAACCTTGTGAATCGAAAACCTGGACTCACATTGGCTCTACTACTTAATGATAAGTTCAATTGCCTTATTGCTTATTTAGTATTGTTTATTTGTGATTCTTTGATATATATTCATTTAAAACTTAAGCACGTTCAACATACATCACTTACTTCTCTTAAATTGGTTTGACTCCTTATTTTTATCCAAAACCAACTTTCATCACTAAGTTCTTTTTCTATGGTCAAGCTCAATACAAGAAATAAAAAAATCTTGTGATATATCACTAAGAAGAGATTTAGTAAATACACCTTAATGAACATCACCTATTGATTTAATCCGAAGGATGATCCTTCTTGAATTTCCAATCTCTTACAAGTCCCTCATCCTTCTTATTTAATTCTCTTGATTAAATAATATGCTTGCTTAGTTCATATATGATTTCTAAGTGATCACCCTTGTCTTTTTTAAAGGCTAGTTTATTCAAATCCTTGGATAAACCAACATGGTCATCTTTAATACTTTTCTTAATATTTAAATGGTTAGATTCTTTAAAGATAACATGCATAGATTCTTCAATCATAAGATTTTCATATTGAATGCATTATATACTGTGATGGTTAAAGAATAAGATGCATTATATATCGTGATGGTTAAAGAATAACTATGAAAAAGTTCCTTCATCTACTTAGGAATCCAACTTTCCTAAGTTAAAACATTTACACCCTTATGCATTGAAGTAACTAATCTTTGGTTTCATCACTTGTCGATGCTCATATTAGGTTTTATCCATAGTTGGTTTCATATAAACTCTAATATAAATATGACATGAAGTTAAAATGATTTCCATCCAAAAATATTTTGGAAGGTTATGAATTCATTTACCATTTTTCTATCCATGTTTATAATGTTCTATTTTTCCTCTTAACAAGTTCATTTTTAAGGGTTTGTACGAATTAGAGAAGTTGTAAAGATACCATTATCTTTATAAAAATATTCAAACCTTTTACCCTAAAACTCCCTACTATAATCACTTTTAATTGATACAATTGAGAGTATCATTTTATTTTGAAATCTTTTTTTAAAATTAATAAATTCCTTAAACATTTATCTTTTCTTGTCATTAACTGTAATAATAAAGTATAAAATTTATTGCCAAAATTAGCAACTCTAGTAGGACTAATGCTAAAAGAGTTTACTAGAAGTAAAATAAAAATTTTCCCTTAGATGAACTCTTACTTTGATTTCCCTTTTGGCAAGCTTTACATACCTTGTATTTCTTAAAATTAATATTAGGAATTCCATTAACAAGTTTCTTATAATTGAGGTTAGAGATGAGATCCATAATTTCATGTTTAAGCCTCACATGTCAAATCCGTGCATCTTCACTTATAGACATCAACACTCTATATTTTGGTTAGAGAGGTCATTAAGATCAATTGCATAAATACTCTATTCTCATTTACATAAAAATGCAATGGAATTATTAACATTTCTACAAATAATGCATGATTTGCTTTGAATGTGTACTTTAAATTTTTGACATGCAAATGCCTCAAACTCAAGAAGTTATGCTTTAATTTATCATCTAGGAGTGTATTGTCAATTATAGTATAATATTTCTTATCAATGTCAATTATCTTACCCTTGATATTATCTTCAAATGAGATGAATTCTCCATCTTTTTTAAGAGATATGAATTGAGATGCATCATCAAGTCATATGTCTTGATCATTCATCATCCATATACCATTTGCTCCTTTTCTCTAAGACTTATAAAACAAAGTAATCAATGTGTTTTAGGTGCCAAAATTAAGTCACGTCTTGATTTTTAGTTTTTGTTTTATTTTCAACCTATTTTCTTAAAGGTTTATTTAACAACCTTCATTGAAAAAATAAAACATGTTGGCATGCCCAAAATCACATAAAAATGACATATCTTATATATATTTTGTGGATTAGATGATAATAATACTTACAATTTTTATGCATATATGTATTTTCTAGTTCTTCTTTAAATGCCATAAGAGTTAAGTGCTCTCTTCAAATAATGGTAAGGCCTTAAATATGTATAAAGCTTGTTTCTTTGTATAGAGGATGTTAGCATATTTCATAATATTAAGTGTAACTAGGGACATTGTGAGTGAATTTGCACATTATCTTATGTTTTTATAAAGAAGTTATGCGTATTCTTACCATAGTGATTTTGAACTATAGGTCTAGATTGAGAACTATACATAAATTTATGAAACTTTACTTTAGAGTAAGAAGATGAACCATGTAGATGTGCATGCTTAGATGATGGGGCTACCTGCTTATTTCCTAATTCAAGCAAAGATTTCTCAATATGCAAATATTTGCTTATAACAAACTTAGTGTTGGTATTCGATACACACTTCTATAAGTGTATCCAATCTTATGCCTATTTTTGGAGTTCTTTTTATCACGTTCTTTAATTTTTCACTTCCTTCAGGAAAATTTAGATAAAAATTCTTTAAGAACATTAATCTCCTCCTTAAATGTCTTATGCTCTTACTTGAAAGCATTTAAGTTATGATTTTCATCACTATTAGAACTTTTGGATGCTTTGATACAATGTAATTAATTTATCATCTTTTTATTTTTATTTATGCATGCATCTAATTGCTTTTTAGTTTCTTTAAAATAAGAAGATAATTACTTTGTTTCATGTTCATGAATTTTAGACTTTCAACTAACTTATCTGAGGAAAAATCAACATCACTATCACTACCATAAGTTCTAGAATTGGAAAGTACTTCATTATCATCATTATCATCCATGAAACACATGTAAGCTACTTTTCCTTCCAAATCCTTACTTTCTGAATCACTTATATCATCCCAACTTGTTGCTTTAAATGATCTCTTTTTCTATTGTCTCTCTTTTCCTTTTCATTATTTCTCTCAAATTTATCCTTTTCCTTGAACAAAGGACAATGGGATTTCATGTGTAAAGGTTTCTTAAAATTAAAACAAGTGATCCTCCTCACTTCCACTGAAGATGTATCATCAACACTTGTTTTCTCTTTTAAATTCTTGAAGATCAAGCACTTCCTTTTGGGAAATATCTCTTGTTCTTGTTTATCTTGAGGCCTCTTTTCATAGGAGAGAATAGATCAATGAGTTATTCTAATTGTAGGAGATTTAGGTCTTTTACTTCTTGGATAAATATCCCTTGGCTTCTTAAATCTTTGAAAGAGACCTAAGTACTTTTCCGATTACTTCAACATTAGTAATGTTTTACATAAACCTTTGAGAGCATTGATAATGTCAATGCTTCTAGTATAAACATGTTAGAAATGTTTTCATCATGTTTCATATAAAATAATTTATATTGATGGGTTAACATGCTTACTTTACTTTCCTTTACTTAATTTATTCCTTCACAAGTAACTTCTATAGTATACCAAATTTCATAATGCATAAAATATAACATGTACTACTTTATAATTCAAAGAAACTGATATCATATCTTAGGGATCCCACTCTTCCTCTAATTTATGAATTTTTCAATCATATAAAACATTAACAATAATGAATGGGCCTTTAGAAACAAATTTCTTTAATATTTGTTATTATGATCTTTCCTTTAAGATTTTATTTGAAATATCAGTAAAAAGAGACCTGATTTGATACCTCTTATTAGTCTTTAATAACAAACATAAGGGGTAGTTAATGAGGTGTTAATTAATAAATAAAATTTTTATTACTTAAGAAATGTAACTTAAGAAAATTCTAACATGATGATGAAATAAAATGTCAATTTAATTTAAGATTTTATCTAAAATATCATTGAAAGAGACTCGATTTGATACCACTTATTAGTCCCTGATGGCAAATAAGAGGGGTGGTAAATGAGGTGTTAATTAATAAATAAAGTTTTTATTACTTAAAAAGTGCAACTTATGAAAATTCTAATATGATGATGAAATAAAATGTAAATTAGAATTATGATCAAATAAAAAACAAAATTAAAGTAAAGAGTGTAGGAAAATGAAGCTCAAAATTAATCTATAGTGGTTAGGTAGGCAATTCTTTCCTCAATTCCTTCCTATGTCTAATCCCTAAATCTCTCTTGAATTTCACTTTTATTTTATTTTTAATTAGGTGAAGAGAAACATGCTTACAAAACCCCTTAGTGCATTTTTTTTAAATAGTAAAGAGCAACGATTAACCTAAATTAAAGAAAGAAAGACAATCCTCAAGAAAATTTAACAAAAAACATATCTTGCTTACATAAATCAATTATTTATGGCGAAAAACATTTAATATCAATGGATGAATGTAATAAAATGCTTTCCTAAACTCTTCAAATATGTTATTAATATTTTCAATATTTAGGGATGTATATAACCACTATAAAACTGTGTATTTATAAACTTAGCAACCATAGAATATCATTAAGGAAAACTAGCCATTATAGACTTTTTAATAAAAAAGAAGTTATTATTGGTCAAATAAGATGCCACATTTATCATCCATAGCATTAACTAGTGTCGTAATGCAAATCACGATATAGAAAATAAAAAGTTTCTTATCATATTAGTTGATCACTTAGATACATTAGTTGGTTAATATATTATAATAATCGATCAATATACTGCACTAGTCTTTTAGGCCATGACTAACTATCCTTTGTTGGCAATCATCTTGAACTTTTTCCTCTTTCCTTCTTATGGAATTATCTCCTCCTACTTGTTTTAGTTGTTTTCGTTCCATTTATAATTTCTCTTTCCTTATCCTTATTGCTCCCAGGTTTATTTACTTTACTGACTCACGTCTTTTGATTCTCAGGAGATTTAGAGGGTAAGTTCCTTATGTTAGTTCTTCGTTGTTCATATTTTTGTCCCTTTATGACACCTAAAACGCGGAGGTGAATTAAGTGTGACTAAAATTTTTAAATTTTTTTACTAATATAAAAATTACCATAAAATAATTTTAATGGAATTAGAAATTATGGCAATATATTTAAATAAGCAATCTATATATCTTAAATTAAACTAGGCTTGCAAAGTAAAGAGGATAGGGAAGAGAAAGGCAAATCAATTTATAGTGATTCAATATATAAACTTCTCTTACATCCATTTTTTAAATACTTAATGGAAATTTTTAGTATAATCTTCTTTCAATGGTAAAGAGCAATCCTTGTACAAACCTTCTTATTGTGAAGAGCAAACTTACAATATCAATTTCAACTAGCTCAAAAAAAGAAAAAAACTAAAATTTATCTTAATTTCTCAAACAAAGTGTTTAAAAGGGTTCATAAAAAAAACCTTATGAAGAATGCACTAAAAACTACCCCAACATACTCAATAAAACCACTTAAATGACCACTTTAACTCACTTGAATTCATTTTTTTGCTCTTGGATGACCGTCAAGTTATTAGGTCGGGTCCATTTTTGACATCCTTACCTCCAATAAGAAAAAGAATAAACATGCAGAAGAATGGAGAGCAACATTGAAGATATCAGGATCTGAAAGAATTTTCGCGGTCTAACAACCCATGCAAAAGGCACTACTCCCATCTGCAAGAAATAAAAACAAACAAATCTTAGAAGTCAGTAAAATACCTTCTCTCAAGCCCTTTCACTTAATAACATAATGTCTATCAATAGACAACACCAACCACTCGTGCCAGTATAAACGAGACAAATCTTAAATTTCTTAATCCTTCGAGAGAAATCATATAAAAAAGGTCAGATGTTCCTTTTGTACAATAAGCAACCAATTGAAACCATTTATATCAATATATTATGTGATATAATTTTTAATTATACTTTAATTCTATTTTAAAAATCAATAATATTATAATCTTAATATAATAATAAATTTATTAGTCACTTTAAATACACCATTAATTCATATTCATTACAAAATTAGTTATATAAATTAATAGAATATTTAAAGTAATAAATTAATTAATTATAATTGAAATAAATTTTAAACTCTTCCCTTTCTATCTTTCATTATTGATTCATATTAAAAAATATAAATATAAATATAAATTAATGGGGCTATATTAAAAAAAAGACTATAAATATAAATATGAACTAATAAAACATTTAATATCATTAACCAAATTAAGTATTAATTAGAGATCAAAAATAAAAATAAAATTCACTTTCAAATAAACTTATAAACATGGTTATAAATTAATTTATACATCAAAAATTAAATAAAAATATTTATTATTATAAAAATATAAAAAAGAGAGAAAAACTATTTATAGAATGAAATAAAAATTAATGGAACATTTAAGATTATTTAATAGTATATAAAAAAGATTACAAATATAAATATGAATTAATGGAGCATTTAATGTTATTAACTAAATCTAATATTAATTAAAGACTAAAATAAAAATAATAAAAACAGTCATAAATTATTTTACATATAAAAATTAACTAAAATTTTTATTACTACCAAAAATATAAAAAGAGAGAAAATTAAATAAATAACATGGAATAAAATCATAAATATTTTCCAAAGAAAACATATTCCTTCCAAAGCCTAAATCCTTTTTGCTCTCTCGTTAATCTTTTAGCAGCCACACCCTTCCTTGTGCTTCTCTGTCTCTCTCCCTTCCCATGTTTTTCAAATCTCTCAACTTAAACGTTAATGAACTTAAGGTTGGATCTTAGATGTTTATGGAGAGGTGTCAATGGCTGCTTTGAGCGAGAGGCATCATTGGAGAGGTGCTGGATGCTTTGCACAGGGAGCTTCTAGTCTATGATAGTCTGTAGGGTGGTGACGTCGCGTGAGCGATGAGCAATGAGGCAGTGAAGGAGAGACCGGTGATTCAACAGAGGTGAGGGTAAGGTAGATCGTAGGGGCGAGGGGGTGCATGATTCTATTTTTTAATTTTTAATTTTAATTTTTAAAAATTTTCATTTCAGTCCTCTAGTACATATTGAAAATTCATTACCAACTAGTACTGATCAGAACTGCTGATACCAACCAATATCTACCGTTCTGTTTCTAATTCGGTACGGAGCGTTCCGATCGGTATCGACTAGAATGAAACGGTATTGATAACCTTGCTTACTTGTCGCTCTGATTGAGGCAGAGGTCAAGGGTTTGATGCCTCCTCTTAATGAACTTGACTCATACCGGGTGGAGTGGAACGATATTGATAACCTTGGTTACCTGCCACTTTAATTGAGGCAGAGGTCAGGGGTTTGATGCCTCCTCTTAATGAACTTAACTCACCACCGAATCACCTTGAACCTGTTGCACTTTTATATGATTGACATGCTCGATGTAATTTGCAGGTTATTGCATCGGATTGAGAGTTTACCTAAGGCTTGTTTACTTGAAATTTTGTTTTTAGTTTTATTTTCCTATTTTTCTAAATACAAAAATTGATAAAGAAAACACACTAATATAACATAAAAATCAATAAAGAAAACATAATTACCAATACAAAAATACAACAATCACAATAAAAAAACACAACCCACAACCCATAATCCAACTAAACATCCCCTTAACATGCACCCTAAGGGTAGCGACTATTGATTCCTTGTTAAAAAAAACAAAAACTTTATAGTTATAGTATCAAACTTTGTGCATTATAAACAAAAGGATCCTATTATGAATCCAGAAATTGTTTAAAAGTATCTCATCCCATGTATCTTGGTTATAAGAAGAACAATAGGTACTTAACCATTATCTACTTTTTTTCCTTTTCTCATATAGAAAGTTTTCAACTGCACAACAGTTGAAATGAATTACAAGTACTATAGAAAGGAAAAGGAAAGCAAGAAATGCAAGTGAAAAATATCTTAAATTGCCCTCTTAATTACAAATCACATCAAAGTGGAACCAAAGCCATGCTCAACTTTTTGCACTTTAACTGAAATACAATCCTTGAAAGAGCGTATGATGACAAGTGACAAACTTAGTGACATGTTCAACACAATTACATCTGTCATAGCCTAATTTGAAATAAGGGCATGACAGTGAAGAAATCATTAAGTTCATCACACAAGAGATTTATTCAGTATATTAAATATCATATCAGTACCAGATTTATTTTTAAAATAGTACTGTACTAATACTAGTTCATACAGGTACCATTTCAGATAATTTTTTAAAATTATAAATTAATTTTTAAATTTTATAAAATTTATAGAATAGTCTATAAATATATTATATTGTGTAGTTTTTAACTTAATTTTAAACTTAAAAAGATTAAAATACAAAGTTTTTCTTTGTAAATTTTTTTTATTTTTTTAGGTACTGGTGGTCTTTGAATTCGATACACAATTAAAGAATTTTGAATGGTATTTGAATTCAGTACACAATTAGAGAATTTTGTACCGGTATTGGTACAGTATTGAACACACTGAATTTATCCCCTTAACAATATCTTCTCTCAATACCTTTACTTTATAACATAATGTCTATCAAATAAACAATACCCAATTACAAATGCCAGTATGAAAGTGAGAAATCTTAAATTTCTTAATCCTTTAAGAGAAATTGTATAAAAAGGGAAAGGTTAGATGTCCCTTTTGCATAATAAGCAACCAATTTAAACCTTAACCGTATTGTAGGGTTCTTGACACCAATAACATTACATGGGGTAAAAAAGCATGCAACAACTTAAAACAATTTAATTTCTTAGCAAATAAGATATGGTTGTATGAATCAACAAATGCATTCATCCAACATTTCAATATCAAATACAAGTATATAATGGTTTAACTTTTGAAAATATAATTACTAAATTAGCAAAAGACAAGAATAGCCTAGCTATATAGAAAAGGAAAAAAAAAGATAATAGTGTGTCGAAAAGAAATGTTGTTTGTCTTAAAAATTACAAATAAGTCACTTGAATTAGCATTTACACTTAACGGAACGCCAGTAAAATTTTATGAACAAACAAGTCATATGTAATCCGAGTAATGAAATTCAGAGCGGATGATAACCAAATGAGCAACATAGCACAATTGGCATGCACTCGGTCCCACCGAATGACACAAAAACATTCCCAATCATCAGTTTGGACTTTAGAAAATGGTGCCCTGGACCATAAAGAGTCCATTGTAGCGTAATTGATTGGCAAAAGCCGACATACTTGACCTAAAACTTCACCCATATCCTAAAAATGAAAGCCCAGAAGTCCATTATCTTATCAACCATAAAGCTATGAGGAGATTCAATTGGAAAATAAAGCATATTATCGCCATCATCATCATCATCCATAATAACCATTTTATATCAAACAAAATCTGTAGATAAGTATGATAAAAAAAAAAGAAATACAAGAAAAAAAGCAAGTATTGAAAACTTTTCATTATATTATAAACAAGCAAGGATTATGTTTAGGAACTAATTTCTTATATAATTTAGATGATTATGAACCTTATGATGTATTGTTTCGCATTGTTCTTTTGATTTAATATTGAATTTTCAAAATTCACCTTAGATTTATCTATGGAATTAATGCAATTAGTTTTTTATTGTTAAGCAAATGCGAGTTTTAATTCTATTTATGTGATCTTATATATGTAGATTGATAGATAAGATATATGAACCAATTAATCCATCAATCCATCGGTAATGAATCTTATATGGAGACTTAGATATAAATTTACATGAGATTTCTAGATTAGGTGTGGAGTTAATTAAAATTATAAGTTGCATAGAATATGTTAATGCTTTTAATTAATATTTTAAGATAAGGAAGACATTTGCTTAATTTATCAAAGGAATAAAAATTACATAACTCTTGAGAGAGAATGTAATTTAATTTAGGGAATATACGGTCTAAACAAATCTAGATGATTACTTAAATTAAGGTTGAACGATGAACACGAATATATTTTATAAGGATTCATAATCTAGATCCTAACAGCTTGATTACTTGTTGAATCTTGTTGATTTGTCATTGAATTTACTTTTAATTATTTAGTTTAACTTTAGTAATTAATTAATCAATCACCCTTTGAATATGTTAGATAGCAAGAATAAGAGAATACTAGTAGTTCAACAATCTTCGTGGATCGACAATTCAAACTCATATGAACTATATTATAATACAATAAGTGCATTTGCTTATTTTTTATCTTAATATTATTGATTTGATATTTGAATTTATTTTTATTTAAAATTTAGGTAGTGTAAACCATGCATCATACTTTTTTGAAAGTAAAAAAGAAAACATTGATTCTTTATTATTTGTCATCACAACTTCAAAAAAGTTTATTTGATTATTGAAATAGTAGAGGATATCATCCTCATCACCTTCATCATTCACAGTCAGTCTTTTATATCAAACAAAATCTGTAGATAAGTATGATCAATAAACGCAAGTGCGAGAAAAAAGAAGCAAGTATTAAAAATTTGCATTATATTGTTATATCATCCGGAGTAAAGAATTTGAAGGGAATAAAGTTGTTGTAATTCCAAAGTTAGTAATCACAAGCAAAGATTAAACTTAAAACAGAAGTAATTATAGATCCACATACTAGAAATCTACCAAAGTCGGTATATAATCCAAGAAAATTGCAATCTCATGGACAACGGTTATCCACAAACATGGAGAAAAGAGGATCACCAATTTCTTAATTTCTGACAGAAATATAAAGGAAAATCTATGCATCCCGTAATTTAAAGCACACAATTCAGGTTTGGTTGTTGAGAAAAGGGTTTCTTTTATTCCAAAAAGGAAAATGATTAATAATATATTATAATGTGTTTAGATGTAAATTAAATGTTTAGTATTGTTGTTGGTTTTAATTTTTAATTTTAATTTTTGTGTATTTGTATTGATTTTTTTTATATTTTTTAAATATTTTTATACTATTTTTTTCAAATTCTCTATTATATTAATATGTTTTTTAATTTTTATATTAAAAAAACATAAACTAAAAATTAAATTTGAGAATGAAGCTATGGCTTAACTAAAGCTCATAATTTAGACGACAGAGGCTACGAATTCAGATAAAGAACGACAACTTACCGTTTTCATATGCTGATCAGCAATTATTTGGTAAGAGAGTTACTAATAGAGGTTGTTCATCAAGTAACATTCTATGGCGAAGCCGACTAATTATGATATGGAAAAATATTCTCGATCAACACACTTCTGTTTTGGTTTGATTAAATGCATTTTTAAAAAATTTTTAATCATGTCCTACTCATTATCAGTTTATTCCTTTTTTCTTATTTTTATTTATATTACGTGGCAGCCACTAGTCGACTCGCAAGTCCCAACTGCAATAGACATTAAGATTTATTTCAGTAGAGCTTTTGTTAGTAGAGCTTTTTTTCGTAGAGCTTTTCTGAAAAGAGCTTTTTTAAATAGACAGT
>JAOXYD010212330.1:0-20111 GCA_028565735.1 Pinacopodium congolense
AGGTGTTCTTCAAGTTTTTGATCCAATCTTCATCATTAAGCTTCATTCTGCAAATCAAACATAATAAGACATTAATTGAGTAATTAAACACTGAATTAGGGGTCATATTTCAATAAATTAACCACGAAAATCATATCAATTTGACCCTTGTCAGTCTTAGTCATGTATGATGGATTTTAGGATTGTAACTTTTTGAACATTAAGCCTAACGCCTAAAATTGATAAATGAACAAACTTTGATTAAGGATAGTTAGAGACAAGGCATTATCTTAACCATAGAATTGTCTTGATTTAGTGAAGAACCTAGATTAGACATTCCAGTCCATTTCATAACTCAAGCAAGTCATTTAAAACATAATCCTTAGCTAATTAGTCAAATTGGTAATTCTTAAATAAAATTGTAATCCATTACAAAGCTGGAAGCTTCTAGTATTATTTAGTTAATCTCACCCTTTTAATTTTTTAATCTTGAGTTTCTCTAGATAATTCTGATCAAAGTGATTTAGTGGTCATTAACTTTCCTTGTGGGTTTGACATTCCAAATCTATAAAAATACTCCATTTTATTACTTATTGACTGGTATACTTACTATTATTATTGGTTTGAATTTGTTAAAAGAGAGCATCTTAATTGCTTAATTTTATAATTAATTTGGATAAATTATACCTAAACCAGCCAAAAACATCTATGAAATGATATTTCTCCGCAAAACTTAAGGATTATCACCTCTTTTCCTTCCCAATCAATAAAAACCCTATTAAGGACATATAAAAGGGTGTAACGGAGTAGATTTTGCAAGTTTTTGGCCCCTCACTTACGTAGTCCTTATTTTCTTGTTGTTTTCCTTTAGATTTTAGTAGTTTTTCATCTCTTTTCATTTATTATTTGATTTTTTCATTAGGTTTAGTTTCTTAAGTGCATAATATTATTTTTATTTATATTTTTGCCACTTTTATTTTATTTTTTATTTTCTGTATATTTCCTTTAGGTTTTATTAAAACGTGTTGAATATTTGGTTATTTTTCGTTTAATGTTACAACTTTAATTTTCAACCCTGTTTTTATTGTTTTCTTTATGATTTCCACAATTCAAATTTATGTTTTATTTAATTTTTTTATATTAGCTTAGTTTTGTTTGGGTTATTTTATGGATTAATGGATTATAATTGTGAAATGTAAATGGATTTTCAATGGATTTTGTGTTTTAAGCTAGGATTAGGTTGGAATTCTGATTAATGCCAAGAATTAAGGACCATTCTTAGGTTTGATCAACCTATTAGGAATTCTAGTTCGATTGCTAAAATTGAGCTTTTCATTCGTAATTTTCATTAGTTATTACCATACGTAGCGATACATTTATTGAATTTGAGTAAAACTTAGTCAACTTTGCTTAGAGTTTCGATTCTTAACGTTACATGATCCAATCTTGTAAGATTATAGCCTTAGTTGATTGTTCCCTAATTCTTAATTTTGTTTCAAAGGTGTAGTACTCTTGGTAATAGTGGTCCTTATATATCGCATTAACAAACAAAAGATGGTCAAAAAAAAATCTCTTGTTGGAGTCCCATATTAGGGAGTCCAAGCTATACCGAATTGATATTGAGTTTTTTTTAATAGGCTAACACGATTAGATCATTTAAAAAAAGTTACATGATGAAGATTGATTATTGTAATTCTTGTTTTTGTTGTCCTCACTCTTTCATCAAATACTCTCTACTATTGGTACTTATTATCGTACAACTACATAGGTCTTTAAAATGGAAAAAAAAACAAATCTAGAGAGTTTGTTATAAGTTGTCGTGTAGCTAGGGTTAAGGTTATTTTCAGAGTTTGTTAGATGTACCTAAAAAATGGAGGAATTTAAGATGTAAGAGCTTATTTGTTTATATAAGATAGCATGTTAGGCATGATGCAATCCACATGGTTTTGATGATTCATTTTAATTCTTGAATTCTAAAAATATCTTTTGCCTTGATTTTCATCTTTGATATTTGTTTCTTGTTATTTTCTTTCTTATTTTATTTGCTTTAATTTTGTTAGACATTTTTTTAACTTATTTAAATTCCATCACATTGGAGGGCTTTATTTTTATTTCCTTTTTCTTTTTCACAACATTGAAAAAACTAAAAAACACTACTAGTTCTCTAGAGAATTGACCTTAACTTGCCCTATTAAATAGTTAGGAAGATAGTTTAGATATTTGTTTTTTGGTAGCTTGTAATAGCTACACTAATATGATAAGTTTTGTTTTATTTTAGTCTATAATTCTTAATGTTTTAAAGCCCACCAAGACAATCTAATCAATGTTAAGAGGATAGCACCAAAGGTTGAAAATGAGTTTGATGTTATGGTTGCTTTTGACCCTTATGCGAGGTCTAATTTGATGTGGATGGCCTCTATTTTTTGACCTTTATATGAGAGTTCTTCTCAAATATGAAGGAAAAAGGAGAAGAAGACATTATTGATATGATGACCATTGTTTGAGGTAGTCTTATTCACTTAACCCATGGTTATTTATCTAAGTTGTTAAGAATACCGTATATTAGACATGATCTTTGAGCATCAAAGGACTATTTGTGAGACATTATTTTGTATTATCTAATTTTAGTTTTAGTTTATTAGTAGTTTATGATGCATTCAACCTATTGAGACCATATGCTAGTTATAGATATCTAGCCTCTCATCTTTGAGCTTGATGCTACATTATTCTATTATCAACAAATGTTTAGCCTTGAGCTACTAGGCTTAATAAGGTATGATTTGTCGACCTATATATCTTGTATTGTATGTTTTAAGGATTAGGTCAGCTAGAGGGGTAATAAGGGTCTATTTATAGTGTTTTCCACGGTTATATGATGCATAATTACCTCTATTTTGATGTTTACATGTTTAATTTATGTTTGGAACTATTTAAATTATAGAATAATCCCCAAATATGAAGGAACTTATGGAAAAGAATAAAGAATGGTGCATTTTAGGACTTAAATGTGGGTATCGCAACCTACCATTTAAGTCCCTGAAACCCACGTTGAAATTGGATTTTGGAGTTAAATGTTGGTATCTAAATGGTGTCATTTATCTACTCACTCAAAGGCTATTTAAGTACCCAGACATGTTTTTAAAATAGGATTTATGATCATTTCCACTCTAATTTGCTCCAACTTGTAGCCAATTGCAGGGCAGGTATAAAATAGCCTTTAGAAGCCATTTTTGTATAGGAAGAAGCAGAATTTAGCCGCAAAATTCACCTCTTCAGCTACTTTTTTCTCCTTCTATCTCTATGTTAGTTTTTCTTCTACTTTCATTTCTAGCCTTTATATTTGGATATTTCAGGTTCTTTTTAAGGATTCCAGGAGTTTTATTAAATGATTTGGAGTTTTATTTTACTTTCGAGCTTAACTTGGTGCTTTCTAAACTTTTAAATCATTTGTGTCTTAATCTTTGGTTGAACATATTAAAAAATATGTTTCTTAACATTTATTCTTAGTATTCTTTGATCTAAATGTGTTTCTAATATGATTTTTAGCTAAGTTATGGCTAGTAAATGCTTTAATTAAGTTTCTTATGCATGTGGAATGTTAATATTTGTTATTTGAATGCTCAATACTTTTTTTAAAGCTAGTCAATTAAGATAAAACCATGAGATGATTAAGGATTCGAGAAATATACTTTAATTCTTAGATAAATAAATAAATAATGTGGTTTAAATCAATGAATCACAAAACATTGGTTAATCCAGATGGCGTTAATCTATAAGTAAGGGAATTTTAGGTTAAACTTCTTAAACTTTAAGCCTATTACATAAATATGATGAATGACTAAACTTCAGTATAGGATCAATAGAAATAAGGCATCTTCTTAACCATAACATTGTCTTGATTAAGTGAAGATAGTCTAAATTAGGCATTCTAACCTTTTCATATCTCAATTGAAGTATTGAAAGCCTAAACCTCAACTAATTAATTCAATTTGGTAATCTTTATAGAATTTTGAACTCCTTTTTCATTGGTTGGAAGTCTTTAGGTTGGTTTATTTGCTTTAACTTTCTTAAATCACAATCATATGTTATCTAGATAATTATAATCCAAGTTTCTAGTACTTGAAGTATTTATCCTCATGGGATCGACATACAAATTCCTAAATATAATCCATTTTATTACTTTTTAACCAATATACTTGCTATAAAATTTGGTATTGAATTGAATTTGAATTTCCTATTATTTGATTGATTTATTTAAGCTTATTTAGTGTCCTAGATCGATTAACACAACAAAGGGATCCCATTAGTTGGACTTATCATTATGCACATGTGTAATGTCGTTCGTTTCCATCAAAAAGAGAAGATGTTCTACTGTTCATGCCTGATTCTTAGGATTCTAGCAAATTGAGGAGTTAAAATTATAAATGAACCACCCATTCTACCTGTTATGACCATTAACTTTTGTACATGTAGAATATGGAACTATGGGGAAGTTCAAGAGTAGTGGTGTCACCTTATTGGTAGTTGTTACCCCTTGGTGAGAACTTGGAAATCTACCCACATTGAGGCATTAGCTTGATACATCTAATGAGTTTACCTAAGAGACACTTGAGGGCTCACGTCAAAGTGCACCAATTGGAGCTTCTACCGAGCCATCAATCGCACTGCCTTCTATAGATTCTACCATTGCGACCTCAAACATATCCCTAGAGACTATTCATGTTTTATTGTCCAAAATGTGGCGTGAAATGTGGCATGATTTTGCTAGGCTATAGGATTATGTTCGATCATCACAATCTAGTTTAACCCACGTCCAGATTAGTTACCATTTAGGAGCTATTGTATTTTGTTTTCTTTAGAGTTAGTTGTCTTGTTTATGTTTAAGTGTTTTTTTACTTTATGTCCATAATGATGTTGATTTCTTTTCTATGTATTAGTGTCTTTATTTCCTAATTTCTTTTTTTAGACATGTGTTTAATAGATATATAACATTTTCACTTTATAAAAATATTTTCATCCATCATTCATTGCAACATCAATTCAAGTAAGTTTTATTATGCCACCCACTCTTTCCCTTTTGTTTTTTATTGATATTTTAAAAATTAAGGATAATTTTTAACTTAAGAATGAGAAAGGGGTTGCATTCATTTAATATCGTTTCCTAAAGATTATCAATTTCATCAATTTTTTATTTTAATGGTTAATAATTTTATGGATATTTGTTTTCCTTTAAAGGAATATTATTTAAATCATTCATTATGATTTTGATTATTTTTGTGACTTGAGTTGTCAATGTGATCTAATTATGAATGTTAATGACCATTTGAGTTTCATTTACTTTATGAGTTTGAAAAATAGGTATTTGTTGAACATTGTGAGGTTTTATGAAGAAAACTTATGTGCTTATGTAATTGTTACTTCTTGAAAGTATTTTCATCTTCTACATTGCTAAAAATGCATAAAAATTGAAAAAAACATGCGACTAAGTTCAAAAGTTTATTGTCTTCCCTATCTTCTTAGCTACAAAAAAATAGAAGTTAAAGAGTAGTGTTAATAGGCAGTTAATGTAGATGATCCAATTATGTAGCCGAGGGTATTCATGACAAGGTTATTACCTTCGTGTAAAATTCATTATAAATAGAATATCAAATGGCCATTAAAGGGAGCTTAAAGGCACTCATATTCTGTGCACAATAATTCTACCACATCAAGTCACATTCTACTAATTTCCAATCAATTTTTTAATAGTTTAAAGGTTGATAACTATAAGATTCAAGGGTTAATAGCTTTAATGATATAAGAAGGAGCTTGTTCAATTAGCTAATGTGGTAGAAATGCTTGTAAAGGAGTCCCCATTTCATGAGTTTTCTCTTGTCCCCCTTCATTCTTCTCTATAGTCAATTTCATTGTTTATTTGTATTTATTTTGATTTTATTTTCAAGGTAAACAAGAAGCTTATTCCATTTAATAAGGAGAAAGAAGTGTTGCTTTTAGTTTATGCGATTTAACGTTTTATAGCAATTTCAAAACTTAATTCAAAATCATCAAACAGGAAAGTGCACTTATCTCAAGTAATAAAGTAGACCAAAGGAGTTTGGATGTTGATGCATGAGGAAACAAGTACAACTACTACATCAATTAGCTTACAATTATCTAAAAAGATCCAATTAATTAATTTAAAGCCAAAAAAATGCTAATTTAACTTAATCGATTTCCATCAATTTAAAGGAAGTCAAGTTGGTTATGATGATATGTGAAGCTTATTGATTCGTTTTAAGTGTATGGTGATCATGTTGCAGCAACTAAAAGGAAATAAAAAGATTAAACTATAAGAGACATAATATATAAGAAAAATTTTCCACTATAATAGATATGATCAAAGTACATCTAAGGAGTCACAATATAATGGAAATAATAGAAATACAACTGAAAATAATGAAAGATAACTAAAAATAATGGAGCACAAAAGAATTGAAATATACTGAAAGGAAAAAAAAACATCAAAACACAAATTGAACATCCAAAAACAATTATCTAATAGGGCCCTGATCACGAATCGTTATCCTCCTATAGTTTTCCCATGTACTTCTCCAGGTTATCCATTTGACTATAAAAAATATCCAGGGTCGAAAGAAGCTCCAAGATGGTAGAATGAAGCTTAGATTGAAGCTCAAATAGGTGATAATGGAAATGACTCTCCATCCTTAACAAAATAGTGTTGATGTTATCTTGAGATATAGTAGAAGGAAGCATGAAAGCAAGAGAAGCTAGATTCAGAGGATGAATGTTAAATGTGGCCTCAGAACATGCCTTACCCATATTCTATTTAGGTACAGTAGGTGCAAATGAAATGGTAGGCTCGTTAGGTCTCTTTCCTTCCTCTAAACATCAGACAAGGCTATTACTCCATTAGTCTTAAAATCTAACAAATTTCCATAACTTGAGTATGGAATATGTGATCATTGATGTGCCTGGAAGCTATAGTGGCACCTCATCATCTAAGGAAACTATTGTTACTTTAAATATCTAGGTCAGTAATAGGGAAAAAAGATTTCTTGCTAGGACTCTACATCCTAATAACCTCCTGCATAGTAGTAATGGTGGATCGAAATAATGGGACACCTAGAATCAAGCCCAGTGTATGCAACATCTTACATAAAATATAAACATCTCTAAATCCAACCTCATTCAAGCCACTAGCCTTAAGGATGAAGCATTATCGGACCCTTAAATGTGAAGTGGTATAAGCCCTGGAATTGGTCTAATCCAATCTTAAGGCATCCATTATAACAACTATCAAAATATTTATAGTAGATGAAACGGAATTTCCATGAAAGGTATCCTTAGCCTTAACAAACACATTTCGCTCATTGGTTACTCATAATAGGTTTGACACGAAAGCTTGAGTATTATAAATGGGAGTACCTCTCATGATAGACCATAACTCGATAATGTTTGTCTCCTCCTCCTTAGCCTCTATGTCAGCATAAAATTCTCGAAACAAGTCTAGGATGCACGAGCTGGAAATTGCTAAGAATTACTCCTAGGCTAAAACTCTGAAGCCAGTGGAAACATTAAACTTTAACTAAAGGGTTGACACCACTGATGGCTTGATGAAGATGTCATTGCCACTATGTTCCCCATACCACTCGGAATTCTCACAAATGGTAAAGCAACTAGTGTCAAAAGTAGCCCTCTTACAGGAAGATGGTCTAATGTATGCCCTAGGTGCAATTGGACCATAAACTAAGCTAAAGTATGAGTAAAATATGTTTGAAAATTGTGATAGATGAATAGTAATCTCCAGTCAACCTTGTCGAGATATTCCTACCTCATCGAAACATTCCCTTATCAGTGGTGAGATAATTAGGGTGAGGAATGGGTATCAAATGAAAGCTTGTGTAGAGTAGAGCCCAATGGTACCAATTTAAGGCTTAGATGGCCAAGAAAAGTAGAGTAAAATGGAAAAGGAACATGAAGGATGATGGTAAGGGTTGAAAAATGATAAAAAATATAAGGAAAAAGAATTTTTTGCTGGTGTAAATGTGTTTAAAAGGTGGAATAGGCAAGGAAATTCACAAAAAGTTGGAGATTTGAGCACAGAAAGTAGAAAAAGAAGAAATGGCTTATAGTTTTGATTATTTTGCATTGGTCAGGGAAAATAATGCAGAAGAAGATGTTGAAAAGGGGTTTTATTTAAGGTTTTATGTAAAACTGGATCGTGTTTTATGCCTTGCACGAAGATCAATGGCAGTTCCAAGGTCCATCAATAGCACTATTGATACCCACCAAAAATGGTTTAGAATGGAAAGATTAATACAGGTTGAACAGGCTGTCAACAGCCAATGGTGATCCATGATGATGGTCTGTTTAACCTATTTTAAGGTGATTTTAGCCCTAAAACTCCACCAAATGCTTCGTAAGTTAATGGAAAACAAAATTAAGAGAATTTTTCATCAAATTACTCAAAAAGGGGAATTTTAAACACTAAAAAACTAAAGAAATCACATTAAAATTAAGGGAAATAGTAAGGAAAGCACATCAAGATTAAGTGAAACATACTAAAAAGGTTATAAAAGACTAAGCTAAATTCCTACCATATAAAATAAAAAAAACACACACACTATTAAAAAGATAAAGAGAGATTTCCAAGTTCAATGAAGATCAAAGATTGAAAAAGTATTAGCATTCTCCTGAAATATACTAGGCCCATAAAACTTATCTTGTTGCTCGTTAACTAGAGGTAACTTCAATTATTCCGAATGGATAAACATTGGTCACCTTATAATGGACTATCCATTTAGGTCGTAGCTTCTTAGGGAACAACTTCAACTGCGAATTATATACTAAGGTCTTATCACCAAATCAAATTTAAAAATGAAGGATATGCTTACTATGCCATCTCTTGACTCCCTCCTTATATAGTATAGAGTTATCATAAGTAAGACAAAAGTGATCTAGCTTATTTAACTATAATAATTATTCCTCTCCTGCTTTATTCGAGTTGAAATTCAAAAAATTAATGGCCCAATATGTTCTATGCTTTAACTTTTCAGGTAAGTGACAAAACTTTCCATAAACCAACTCATAAGGAGACATACCAATAGGTGTTTTAATAACAATAAGATAAGCCTATAAAACATCATCTAACTTCACTGACCAATCTTTACTCAAAGAACTAATGATATTTGGAAAAATTCTTTTAATCTCTCGATTGGATATCTGTACTTAACTAGTAGTTTGAGGATGATAAGTTATGGAAACCTTATATATGACATTATATTTAATAAAAAAGGAATCAAATTATTCTTTGAAAAAGTGCAATCCCCCATAAATTATGATAGCTTTCAGTATCCCTAATCATGTTAAGATGTTCTTCTTTAAAAAGCTAGCCACCCCCCTTGAATCATTGGATGTTAGAGCAATTACTTCAGCCCATCTACTCATATAATCCACAATCACCAAAATTTATTGATTAAATTATGGCATAGGGAAAGCTTCCATGAAGTCAATGCCAAAACATCGAAAATTTCACATGCCAATACATCGAAAATTTCACATGCAAAAATTTTATTCAACGACATCTTGTGTCTCTTTGAAATGTTCTTGACCCTTTGAAAATTTTTATAAGACTTCACAAATTAGAACCCATACCTAAATAAGGTAGGCCAATAGAAACCACACTCTAACACCTTATTTACATTGCTAAAGGGCCTAAAGTGCCATCTAATCGCTCAAGAATGAAAATGATCTAGAATGAAGGGCATTCCTCTTCAAATACACACCTCCTAATTATGCCATCATCATAAATCTTGTACAAATAGTGCTAATACCAAAGATATTGTTTGACCTCGATTAGCAACTTCTTTATATGTTGGTAGGAAAATCAGGGGGAACATTACTAACCAAGGAATTCAAAATGTTTATATACCACAGTAGGGTAATCAAAGCTAGTAATTGATCTTCAATAAAAACCTCCCTATTATCATGGTCTTCTTCTTTCTCCATTATTTCTTCACTAAAACGAGACAAATGGTCAGCCACCAAATTTTCTATTCCCTTATTATCCCTGATTGCGATGTCAAACTCTTGTTAAAAGATAATAAATTGAATCAATCGTGAATTTACATCTACCTTGTTTATCAAGTACTTGAAAACTAAATGGTCTATTTATACTATAACCTTAGAAAACACCAAATGAGACCGAAACTCATTAAAGGTGAACACAATAACCAACATATCTTTCTTAATGGTGGTATAATTTTTATGTGCATCATTTAAGGTCTAGTTTGTATAATCTATCAGATGAAAAATTTTACTTTATTTTATCAGAAAAATCAGGTGAAACAAGAACAGGTGCACTAATGAGTTTTTCCTCCAAGAGCTAAAAGGAATGCATACAATTATCTTTAAAATTAAAGACTACTACCTTCGTCAATGAATCATTCAAGGTCTTGATAATCTTGGAAAAATCCTTGATAAACCACCTGTAGGATCCAATATGTCCTAAAAAACTCGTAATCACTCTAACTGAGTTATGTGGTGAAAGTTGAGCAATTACTTCAATATTTGTTAGATTTACTTTTATACCACTGATTGAGATCTTATGACCTATCACAATACACTCTTACATCATAAAGTTACATATTCCCAATTTAAAACCAAATTGATCTCGTAACATCTCCTCAATACCTTCTCTAGATTTTCCAAACATGCATTGAATGATATGCTAAAAATAGAAAAATCATCCATGAAAACCTCGATGCAAGTCTTTATCATTTCTATAAAAGTTGTCATTATACAACTATGAAAAGTGGCTAGGGCATTACATAAGTCGAAAGGCGTGTGTTTGCATGAAAATGTGCTGTTGGGGCTTGAAAAATGTAGTCTTTCTTGATCCTTAGTGGGGACAAGAATTTGAAAATATTCTCTATACCCATCTAAGGTAGAAAGAAAGCTATGCCTTGCTAGTCTCTTAATAACCTATTCAATAATAGGTAAAGGAAAGTGATCCTTATGGGTGGCTTCAATCAATTTCCAATAATTAAAACACAATTTTCATCTTATGAATTTCCTAGTGGCTATTAACTCCTCATGCTCATTCTTCATCATAGAATTTCCTCCTCTCTTAGGTACCACCTAAACTGGACTAACCTATGCATAATTAAAAATAGAAAAGATGATACTTGCACTAGGAATCTAACTATTTCATTCTTAACCACTTCTTTCATGTTAGGATTTAACCTACACTATGGCTATATTAAGGGTTTACTTCCTACCTCCATGAAAATCTTATGGGTGAAAATTGATGGACTCAACCATTTAATATTAGCTAAGGTATAACCTAATACTGCTTTGTACCCTCTCAGTAATCTCAACAATCTATCCTCCAGAATATTAGTCAATGACTATGAAATGATAATAGGTTGGTATAATGGAGGAATTAAAATGACATACTTAAAGTGTAAGAGAATGGTCTTAAGGTCAAGAGTTAGTGTATCTTCAGTGGATGTCCTTGAAAGGGGCCTCATTAGTTGGTCTAATGGATCGTGCCTCCTTAACTAACAATAAAAATAAGACTTCTGCCTAGCTTCTAACTCGTCTATCACTACCTTAACCTCCTTCTCCTCTAACTCTAAGAAATCTAATGAATCAATGCCTTACTCAGGGGTTTAAATAAAGGAATACAAATGGATCCCTTAGAATGGGTCTAAGTCCATTGAATTTGCATGAATCAAAAGTAGAGGGATGTTTTATTGCTTTGAGCACATCGAACTCAATCTCCTAATCCTAAAGCATAAGGATGAACTTCCCTCTATGAGCATCAATTAGTGTCGTAGTTGTAGCCATAAATGGTCATCCCATGTTAATGGGCATTGTACTATCCTTGTCCATATCCAAAACCAAGAAATTAACAGGAAATATTAATTTTTTGGCCTTAAGAAGCATATCGTCAATGATTCACCTAGGATAAATAAAAAATTGATCAACCAACTGCAGTCTGAATATGGTAGGTTTTAATTCTTCTAATCCTAGCTTATTGAATATAAATATAGGCATCAAATTTATACTCACTTCAAGATCTACCAATGCCTTACCTATCTGTAAGCTATATATGGTGCAAGGAATGGTGAAACTACTAGGGTCCTTAGGTTTTGGAGGCAACTCCTTTAGTATGATTGCAGATCACTCCTCAATAACCTTCACAGTCTTGTATTCTTCCAATCTAGTATTTTTTTAATAGAATCTCCTTTAAAAATTTTATATATGATGACATATGGGCAATTACCTCAGTAAATGGGATATGGATGTGTAATTTCTTGAAAATTTCTAAAAACTTCCCAAGTTGCTTACCGAGGTTGATATTTTTCAATATTTAGGGTTGATGAATTCTAGATTTATAGGGCTGGACATTTATATCTACAAACAACCAAGGTGGCTTCTAAATGCTCTCGCCTTAAACTGCCTTCTCTTCTTTCTTCCCACTCTCCTCAACTTTCTCCCTCTCTCTCTCTCTCTCCTCTCTTCAACTAGCTTTCCTTTATCTTTTATCATCCTTTTTTCACTTTCCTCCACTTTACCACCCCTTAAGGTGATAGGACTTCTTACTTGACATTGTAAAGATGAATGGAAAGAACTTCCACAACTTTCACTCTCATTTGGACCAAGGTACTACTACTAACTCCAATCACTAAGTTATCTAGCTCTTTATTTAGGATTTCCATTTGAGTTATTAAAGCGACTGTATCACTGATAATGTAAACTCCATATGATTTTTTAATAGGAAAGAATTTTATTATACTTTTTTATAAATTCGTATAATTTCATTCCTATTATTTGTTTAAAAATACTTAATTTACGTTATTTTTTATTAAATGAACAGGTGACCCCTTTTTTATGAATTATGGAGCAAGAGTTGAAAATTACTTCAATTATTAAAAAAAGAAGAAAACAACTAAAAACAATTTAAAAAGAAAGGATTGTCAAAGAATTGTAAAAAGAACGCCTTTCAATCTTGGAAAACCACGTTTAAAAACAAGTTTCCCAAGGTGCAAAATCATTATTAGAGCAAGCTTGAAACGTCAGCATAAGCTTAAGAGCAGGAGAAGCAGCTTTCTTTAAGTGAGGTGTCATCATTTTACAGGCTTGCATGGGCATATAAATAATATAAAAAATCATGGAGAAGGGAATTCATTTGGCAACCAACACTTCATATACTCATTCAATAGTTTCTCTTCTTCATTTTTTTCTTAGTCTTTCTCTTTAGTATTTTCTTGTGCATTTATGTTCTTTGCATTACTGCCCATTTATTTTGTGTTTAGGCCTTTAATATTTTCTATTATTTTTATTTTTATTGTGCAGTTTGTGTTTTTATTTCATTTATGTTGTTATTTCCTTTCTTTGTTATTTTTCATGTGTGAAATGGTTTATTTTTGTTAATCTAAGTGTTATTTTTAGATTTTTAGCTTGAATTTCCTTGTTTTAGGTTGTGTTAGTGATGAGCTCGTCACAAGCTATCGAATAATAAATTCCTAACTACCCAAACTATGTAGTAATGGTGACCTAGGGTCGAGCCATAGAGAGTTGGGATGAAAATGCCATTTCAAATGTTTCAAAAAAAAGAAAAGAAAACACTTTCAAGAGATGAAAGTGAAATGAGCCAAGATGCAATGAATAGAAATAAAGAGACAAACACAAAGCAAATTTAGACAAGACTAATAACAATAGCAAAGAAGTGGGATGGAAGTATTTTTAGGATTTTGGGATGATAATTGGTCCATGAATCTAAATAAGAGGTACTCAAGTCATGGTGTTAGCCTATAGGCTCGAATAAGCTCTAAAGCCCTCAGTTCTTTTAAGTTAGACTAATCTAGCAAGCTCTAAAAATGCCCTTATCCCCGTCTAAAACTTAGAAAAAGCTCTCTAGATTTAGTAGTGAAGATGCCTTACGTATTAAGGAATGACTAACTTAGTCCACCTACTCACAAGCTCGAAAGGTGTAACCTAAAGGTATGGGATCCTAGGTTAGTTGATTAAGTATCCTAGCAATTTCAACTAATTTATTGCTACTTTCGGGAATCACTATTGACTATTACGTATTCACGCTTAACCTTAGCTTTTGGATTGGGAAATTACCTAAAGGTTGATAAAGCCTAGAGATAACTCTAAATTCATGACATTTAACATAACTCCCAAACTAAACTAGACCAACAAGCTCCATATTAAGCACAAATTCAACTCCATTATAACAATTTTCATCCCCTTGTCCTTTTAATAACTCCAAACCCCTAAGAAGGCTATCCACACATGATTGAGCTACCTAAAATAAAGATTACATGAATATAAATCGTACTTAATTAATTAAAAAAAGCTTGAAAATTACCAACTAATATAAAAATTCAAAATTCAAAACTTTACCTAATGAAAACTTAAATCACCTAAACTAATGGGACATTAACTAAAATATAATTAACCAAGACTTAATTTAACAATCTAAACAAAAATTCTAGATTACAAAAACTAAACAAAAACTGAAATTAAAAATACCAAAGCCTAAGAACATGTATAAAGACTAACTACTAAATATAAAGGAACCAAACATACTAATGCTAATTGAAATTTTATGAAATAAAACAATAAACCACTTAATAATTTGATCAAAACAAATCTGAAAATTATAAAACTTAAACAAAATAATAATAAGGGCTGAAAAAATTAAAAAACAAAATTGAAAAATCAAACTAAATATTTCATTAATCAAATATAAAGATTAAACTGAACCATATAATTAATAAAGCATTTAACTAAAGAGAACATTAACTAAAGAAAACACTTAAATAACATAAACATTAGGCATTAATCTAAGAAATTAAATAGGAGAAGGCTGGACATAAAAGCAAAGTAATTGTAAATAAAAAAACATGAAGAAACTTCGCACATGAAAAAGAAAAAAAACTAAACCCTTTGATTAAGTAACAAGTATTCAAATAGTATAAATGTAATAGAGTGTTTTTTTCTTAAGAGAAGCAAAAGTTTTTTAAAAAAACACTCTGTGCCGAAATCCCTTGACCATAGAGCTCCAAAGTTGAAGCCGTTTTTCTCCCTTCAGGAAAGCTCATTCCCAAGTATTGAGAACAAGACAGAAAAATCTCACCCTTTCTTGGTTAATGGTGTCTCCCTCCTTGTCTAGAAAAGCTCTAGATATCTATTATTTTTCTCCTTTTTCTATGAACAGTCGTCAACCCTCTTTTTGCCAAGCTTCCTCTAGGGCTTCGTGCCCTTAATTCTAAACAAATTCATGTCCTTCCTTATGAAAGGCTATTGTTTTGTTCTCTTAAAAGGTTGAGATGCGCTGATGAGCTCCTATAAATTTGTCTTCATTGGTGTTGCCATTTTAGAGTTCATGATTAGACGTTCAAAAGCAACGTTGTGCACTTATTACAATTTCAAGCCTCCTCTTCTTTGCTTCAAATTACTTCTAATCTTCTTCTTTTCAATATAAATTTGTGTCTAATAATTAAATCTACATCAAAACATAATATGAACACTAAATAAGCATTTAGGAAATAAAATAGGGTTGAATTCAAATTGAAATACATATAAAAATATCATATAATTCAACCCTATCAAATACCCCTACACTTGAACCATTGCTTGTCCTTTAGAAATTTAAACTCAATAAATAAATTATATTAATTCATTTTAAAAGAAAATCAAGTATATGCAATCATTAAAACTTTGGTACTATATAAATCATAATTTCTTTTCATGAATAAACATAAAGAAAGTCAAATGAAGACACCATTAATCAAAATCAAACATAAAACTAAGATGTACTTTCCTCATGGTGTTCACTCAAATCACTTAAGTATGTGAGGGTTGGTGTTTCACTTAAGACTCCCTCTCGAAGATGACAATACCATAGGCCTACAAATTCACCCATTCTCCTTTACATAGAATACATGCTATCATGGATCAAAAGGGCTTTTACTTGAGGTTGTGATGGGATTTGGGCTATGATATGGCAATAATGGTCAAACGGTTATTCACAAGCATTCATGAAGTACTAAGTAAAAGGGATAACCTAATATCAATTATGAGATAAGCACAAGAATATAATAGACTTCAACTACTCATCACTAACCAATGCTACTATGTTTGATTCTTTTTTTTCCCTCTTTATTCTTTTTTATTCTTTTTTCTTTCTTTCTTTTCATTCTTCTTCTTCTTCTTCTTTTACTTGAATAACTTTAAAAAATAAGACAAAAAATAGTAGCACATATCAATAAAAACACAAGTAGAAGTATCTCTCAAAATATGTCAAAATAGAGTACAAAACAAAAGTCCCTAAATCATAGACATGAACTACTTCCCTAGTACTTCATTTAACTTGTGAAAGGGGTAAGGACAAAAGGTTTTTGGGTTTCAATGCAAGGTGATTAATACCGAAACAAACATGGTCAACAGGCTCAAAAGAGTTTGCAAGGGAAAATGACATAGTGGGTCCTTTAAGCTAAGGGGTTCAAAACAAAGAATTCCTTAAATCATTTCCCTAAAGCATGGATCTCGTAATTTCAAAGCGATTCCATGCAAGTTCTGAAGGTAATATTCCTAGGCGAGCATAACACACAACAAAAAAGATTAAATGAATATAAAATGCAGTCATATAGGCTTAAAAATCTCACATGTACTTATGTGAAAATCCATCAAAATTTCATATGTTGCCTCATCACGCAAGTATCAAATGTTTGACTACGTTTATGGAATCAACAACATCAATTATTCCATATGATTCAACTTCTACTTGAACTACCTAATCAAATCTCAATCTAAGTCCAACTATTAGGACAGAATAATATGGTTCAACATTCATCACAACAGTATAAGTGCACAAATGCAAAAATTTTCAATTCAAACTAGTTCTACCCCCCACACTTATAATGGACATTATCCTCACTGTCCAAAGACAATAAAAACACAAGTAAGTGGATGAGAATAGAAGGACTCCCTTAGATTAAAGAGGTTATATAGAGCGTAACAGTAGAAGTTAAAGCTGGCTTCTTGCTTTCCTGCGGACAAAATAAGGCAATGTACACAAGTCAAACACACAAAGAAAATGATCACAAGATACGTATAAAAGAGAAAAACAATCAAATTAAAAGATATGAATGGGGTGGCTTCCATCAAGAGCTTATTTTAGGTCATAAGCTTGACCCTTGTTTGTTCGTGCCTCATCCCACATCGAAAGGAATCGCGAATGCCAAATATGAATGGCAATAATGAGTGAAGGATCCCACTTCATCCACCTTTGCAGTTGACTAGCAATTAGGTTGATGTCGCTTATCATTAGAGGTGTTAAACTTGATGGCTTGTCCAACACATTACATCATAAACTCCTCCTTATCAAAATTGATCACTACACGGGATGTCTTAAAAAATGGCCTTCCTAATAGAAGGGGAGACTCTACAACCTGCATATTGATAACATAGAAATCTACAGTGAACACAAGATCCTAAAACTGCACTAAGGCATCCTCAAAGACCCCCTTAGGGTAAATATTAGAGCCATCAACTAAATAAAGGATAACATAAGTAACTTTTAAAGAATCTGACTTAAGAGTAGTAAAAACAGATAATGGCATAAGGTTCATCGAAGCTCCTCTGTCTAACATGCATTTGCCAAATCTCCTGTTACCAATTGTGCAAGGAATACAGAAAGTACCTGGATCCTTTCTCTTAGGGGGTAGCTATTGCTTTATAACTGCTAACAAATTCCCCTTATACTAACCTTTTCATACCCATTCAGTTTTCTCTTATTAGTACACAACTCCTTCAGAAACATTGGACAGTGTGGAATTTGCTTGATGGCTTCAAAAAGAGGGATATTCACTTGCACCTTAATGAAGATCTCCAATACCTTTTTCTCCTTCTCTTGTTGCTGGGTTTTGGTTGACTTGTAAGGAAATGGAATAAAAACCATTTTAGGAACAATAGGTTGTGAGGAATTTACCTTAGGAGGGTTGTCCGACTTTTTCTTTACAAACTCAATGTTCTTTTCTTCATTTTTCTTCTCCTTTTATTATATTGACCCTTCTACTGCCTTATCACTTCTTAATGTAATGGCACAAACATCCTGATTAGGATTTCTCTCAGGCTGGCTAGGAAGTTATGATGAACTCTGTGCTTGAAGCTTATCCATGCATCAGCTAGCTGACTCACATGATTTTCTAGATTCTTCAGACCACTCCTCGCTTCCTATTGGAAATGAAGAGTATTAGTAGTTAAACTCTTAAAAATTTCGTCCAAAGACATGCCTCTAGATGGTTGTGATGGTAGTGGAGGAGGGGGCCTTGGTTGAAACTTTGGTGGTCCTTCTTGGAATCCAGGTGGTAGCTTGTATGTTGTTTTTTTGGTGATGTTGATAGATAGGTGGTAGACATTAGAACTGCTTCCTTGTTATTGGGTACCATACTTGAGATTCGAATGATCATTCCACCCCAACTTGTAGGTAGGAGCAAAAGGATCAAACTTTGGTCATTGCCCTTGGAACCCTCCAACTCCATTAACCTACTATTTATCCTGAAAAGAAGGGCATGCATCTATAGTATGATCAGCAAATACACAAATGCCACATATCTTAGTAGGCCCCTTACCCATCACTACTTGTTGAACCAATGATGTTAAGTTGGAAACTTGCTGCTCCATCTTAGAAATGGAAACTTCCTTCACTTGCTTGGTTAAGGATGAGGCACTATTGAAGTTCCTCCAATACTGAGAGTTAGCCACCACGGTTATGATCAAGTTCTTTCCATCCTCTAGGGTCCTTTTAACAAGAGCTCCACCACTCACTACATTAATTATATTCCTGGTTAAAGGAATCAAACCTTCATAAAATATTGAATTAATAATTGCTCATTTATCTGGTGGTTCGGATGGCTATTGCAAAGCTTTTTAAAGCACTCCCAATACTCGTGCAAAGACTCCCCTGTGTCTTATCAAATCCCATAGATCTCCTTCATAATGTTAGTGGCCCTTGTGGTAGGGAAGTACTTATCTAGAAACACCTACCAGAATCCTCTAGTCTTATTTCATTGTTTATGGGATCGTGATTTATTTTGGTTATATGAACAAGTATATTTTGTATTTAAATTAAAAAACAGTTTGTGTGTTTTGATTTATTAAGCATTCTACCAGCTACATTTGACCACATTTTATGGTTATATATTTTTTCTAAGTAGATTTGAACAATGAAGCTTAAGTTGCTTTAATTTAGTGGAAGTTTTGGGCTTGTTCTTCATCTATTCACCCTTTTTTCTAGCTTATTCTTTAGCCCCTTAATTTCAGTGCATTGATTGCTAATTTTAGATAAGGTTAAATTTTTAAAACTTTATTTTAAGATTATCAATTTCATAGGTTGATTAACAACTTAAAAATTTTCAATTCACTTCTTTGTGGGATTGATACTTAACTTATCGCTATAATATAAAAATGATAGTACACTTGCCCATACTTACTTGTATAATAAAAGTTGATTACTTTAATTAAAACTTGGCATATACATTCAATATATATATAAACCCTGTACGAGCTGCACTAGAAACTAATGAACTTGTTCCCTCTTTATTTTCTCCAAATTTTAGTGGGATATCTATATAAATGTTATTATAGGTCTCGTTCTCCACGATAGCTTTACATCATTCACTATGTACATTGGAAACGGAAATTTAAACTAAACTAACAAAACTTGAATGAACGTAATCGCAGAAGAAAGCAAAATGAAGTAGATACTCAATAGTGGAGACTTAAGAGTTATTCTATCCTTGTTTAGCTTCCTTTTACCCTATTGATTTAATTATGTTTGATCTAAATATCCAATAATGGATTACCCTCTCTCGAGATCTAACCAATTAATCCCAATTGAACTACCTAAAAGTTGAATTATAACATCTCAATACACAACACTACTCATAAATAATGAGATTGGATTTGAAGCAATCCTAAGGAAAATTAATAAGTAATTAAGATCTCTCTTCAATCAACTATTTATCAGTTAATTTCAATTCTGTTAAGCTACTAACTCTTTTTGCGCACTCTAACTCAAATAAATCAAAACAATCTCTCAATTCGAAGTG
>JAOXYD010212339.1:0-20111 GCA_028565735.1 Pinacopodium congolense
ATGGAACAAAATTCTAGTGGAATATTCTAGCTCTCTTCATTCTTGTTTTCTCTCCACCAAAAACCTCCCATCTTCTCTCAATTTCTCCTGGAGTTTGGATCCTAAACTTTGTATATGTTGGTTGTTTGGAAGCTTGGTTTAGCTGGATTCTTGCAGTTAGATTCAAATTTTAGGAAGGTAAGGGAATACTAAACTTGGTCTCATGTTATAACATATATTAGTGGATGTTTGATACATATATCTGAAACTTTCATGAAGGAATCGAATTTGATTTCTATCATTAAGGGTTTTGAAACTTGGTTTGAAATTGAGTTCTGGTTGCTATCCACGTTTGAGAGTAGTCTATAGTCTGTAGTGTTTTAGGTATAACTCTCGGAATAATGAACCAACTTACATCAAATTTATTTCGTTAGAAACTTAGGACATAGAGGAACATTTGTTTAGAGGAACATTTGTTTAGAAGAACATAGTGCCTAAAAACCTCAGTTTCTATGTCAAAAGGGCCATACCAAATGGACCCAAAAACTTGTTCGGAAAAACAAAAAGCAGCTGTTTGAAGATAGATTAAAATTCATCTTCCTCTTTTGATCTATTTTTCATATCTTTAAAGTATTAATTTGAAGAAACTCAAAGAATAAAAGTTGTAGATACATGTCTTCTTTTAACCTCAGTGAAAACAGCTTAAGAAAAGAGTGACGAGAGCTTGAGTTATGGTTGTTTCCCTAATACTGCCGGTGATAGACTCCTGTGCAGGATGAAATTCTAATTTCAGTATTTCAATCTATTTTACATATCTTTAGAGCATGAATTTGAACAAACGAAAAGAATAAAATTATACCTATATGTCTTAGCTTGACCTAAGTGAAAATGGTTGAAAAAAAGAGTGCCTATAACTCGAGTTATGTCTATTTTTCTACTACTGCCTGTTACAAACCCTTGTGTAGGGTAAAATTCTAGTTTCATTATTTTAAGCTATGTTTCATATCTTTAAAGTATGAATTTGCAGAAACTCAAAGAATAAATATTGTACATGTTGGTCTTAGCTTGATTTTAGTGAAAATGGTTTGATAAAATAATGACTACAACTTGAGTTATGCTTGTTTTCCTAGTACTACCTATGCAGGAACCTTATATTATTTAGTGTGTTCATGAATGAATTCCAAAGACTGATGTATGATGACTAGGATATGGGTTTTGTGAATTGAGAATTTTTGCGATGATATTGTGTTAATTTCAAACCATCAAATGTCCAAAGATTTTAATAATTGAGATCATGTTGGAAGTTTTTTTTATTTGTGTGAATCAAAAAATATGTCATATTGAATAAAAATGGAATAAAGTTGTATGTGTTGCAATATGTCCCTCACATGAGAATTCTGAAATGAATATATTTTGTTTTAATACTACTAGGTCATAGTCGTGGATACATAGGCATGCCTAAAAGGGTCTCTAATTGCTCCTGTAACACTTCGGTGTCTCCTGTTAATGACACTTCGATGTCTCCTGTTGCTGACACTTCAATGTCTCCTATTACCGACATATGTCTCTCTTGTTCTATGATACCGATCACGGTATCTCCTAGATTAGTCTCATTACCCACTTATATCTAAAGGATTAACAGACTAACATGTTTTGTATTCTGTTCTATGCTCACTTTGATATAACTAAACTTTGTTTTGAAACACTTAACCTCTGTTCTGGAATAAGCAAATGCTTCCAGACTATATCATATTCAGTTCTGATAATGGTGAGTTTTTCTCTGAAGCAAATGTATAATCTGTTTTGATATGTTATATTTTATTTTGAGTTTCATGATCTTTTGGTTTGGTTTGAAAATGGATAAGAAAGTATTGCCTATAATATTTGGATTGTTTTTGAATATGTGACTATTTAGATGACTGTTTGTAACTGTTGTCAGCTTATACCATATTTATTTTATTCCCCACTAAGCTTTATGCTTAGCACGGTGGTTTTACCTCGTTTAGGTTTAGATAGAAGGGTTTGAAGTCTGGGACAATAACAACTGCAATGGCCAATAAAGAATGTGTTTTGTTTGGGAATGTATATTTGAGTTGTATGTCATAATATGAGACATGATGTATTTTTTTTACCAGTTTATAAATATTATAATACACAGATATGCATTATTTTCTTTAAAAGTTTGTAATGTAATAAATTTAATGCAGATAAATTCAATGTGCTAGTTAAATTATGTCTAGTTGTTGTTTGAATTCTGGCAATGTTGTGTATTATTTTGATATGTTTGAGTCCTTTCTTAGGCAATACCTACCTATCCTTTCAAGGGGTACATGGGCATTACGTATAATGTTTCTAATCATAGAAACAATGAGTTGCAAAAGTACTAAGGTCAACTTTAGTGATTGATATATGCATACCATTAAAAAGGGACAATGCTAGATTATACATTTTAGGAGTGTGTAAATATGCATTTCAAGTTTCTTGATATCTTTGAAAATTTTGAACGATGCCTTAGCGCATCCTAACTAGATTTTACAAGGTTAGAAAGTTCATAATTGTGTGAAAGTATGCCATTGAGACACAATTTTATTTCGCTAGAACAGAGCATGTTGATTATGAATTGCTTTAAACTTTGTTTGAATATGTATAGAAATCCCTATGATCATTGTCTTAGAAATTTGCAGTTGCATAATTTTCTAAATAAAATTTTATTTCTTTTATTAAGGGCAAGCTTTGATTTTTTTTAAAAAAAATTGCAAAATATTGCAAAATCGTTTACTAAGGAATGAAGTTTGAAATTTTTTATTAGTCTTGAATTTTGAGGTTTTATAAGAATTTTTTGCATGCATTAGCTTTATCAAAAGTTTAGGAAAATTGACCAAGCATTTGGATGTTTGATTCAATGCATATAATAGTATTTTTTAGACCTTTTAATGTTGCCTTAAATTTGATTGAATCTTGACTTGCATATGAAATTTAATTTTATCATGTTTTATAATTTTCTCAGTCATTAAAATTTTTGAATGATTATAGGATATGATGACATTGATGTTTTAGAATTTAAACATTACTTGGTGCAAGATTATGTTTTACCTAAGAGGAGTTAAAATTTCTTAAAAATTCATGAACATAGCTAGAATGCATGATTTCGCAAGATGCAAAGAAAATGATGGCATTTCAATTTTTAAATGATTTTAAAAGGTATTGTTTAATGAAAAACCCTAGGGGGACTAAGATCATTTTACTTGATTTTTCAGTTGTTTATGTTTTTATTGCTGAGTTGTTCAAGATTTATGAGATTTTTCAATAATTAGAAATTGAGTTAATCAAAATTTTCTTGTTATTTTTAGGGACAAAGAGGAAGTAATTTTCTTCAAGCAACATAGGGGAGTTAAACTAAAATTGGCTTTTTTTTATTTGTTGAATCTATTACTATTGGTCCTAAATGAGACCTAAGAGGGGGTGAATTTGGTTCTAAGTATATTTTAATAAAAAACACAAGAGTAAACCCAAAAATAACTTACAGAAGCTAACTACACAATTATGAAGCAAATAATATATAAAGCACTCGTAATTATTGTATGTAAGATAAAAAACACAAACGTAAAATTGATTACAACTTACAAATCCTTTTAGGCATAAGAATAACCTCTCTTCATTTTTCTAAGGATTAAGAATAACCTCTCAAATCCTTTTTATAGGCTCAAGAATAACCTCACAAATTCTTTTCTGGCTTAAGAATAACCTCAAGAATGAAACACACTAATAAGCTCACGGCACAAAAACTAAACTCAAATATGAATTCCTTAACAAACACTTATATCGCTTCTCTTTCACTTATTTTTCTTCTTCTCTCTTCAAGAATTGCTTAATCTCTATTTATAAAGTAATCTAAGATTAATCTATCCATTGGTCATGTCTTAACATTCATCCAGTAATTAACTCTTTAGACTGCTGTGTATATTTTATGATTGTTATGCAAATATTTTATCCAATGAGGAATATAACTATTGCGATTGTTCAGTCAACTGGTTTTCTAAGTTTGTTCATTCGGTCGATAGATAGTCATCGTTCAATCGACTGGTTTTTATTTGGTTAACCATTCTTTATTCGATCGGTTGATCTCCACAAAGCGTTCATTCAGTCGACTAATATCCATGGTTTGATCAACTGATCTTCCTTCTGTTGGTCAATGCTTCCTTCAGCACTGGTGTTTCATCGATCGATCTGTATTCGATCTACCAATCTTTTCTTTATCTGAATAATCAAATGGTATTGGTTAAATGCTCTAATCAACATATCCTTATACATACTTAAACAAGAGTATCAGTAGCAAAACTATTTTGTCATTATCAAAATAAGGTTTAACCTCCTTTAGTTCAACAATCTCCCTATTTTTTGTGATATTAAACAAATACAAACCCCGCCTAAATTACCAAAGAATTGTAAAACTTCATAAAAATATGTAAAAGCTCAAACTCCCCTTAAATTAAAACATACGATAAAAAAATATTTAATATCACATATCTCTTCCCAATTTTAGAATCAACACAAAAAGTCATAAGGAATGGCCATCAATCATACCAATTTCTCATCTAATTATTAAAAAACGATCTTCGCATAAAAGTTTAGCAAAAATATTTACTAATTGATGCAATTTAATAACCAAATCAAGTTCAATATCTCCAATTTACACATGATCTCAAATAAAATGATATCGAATTTCTATATGCTTGGTTCTAGAAAGCTGGATGGGATTTTTAGTCAAGTAAATCATACTTGTATTATTGCACCGAATAGGAATTTTATCAAGATGTAAACCATAATTCCTAAGTTATTGTCTAAGCCATAATACTTGAGTGCAACAACTACCAACGATTACATATTCATCTTCAACCATAGACAATTCAACAGAGTTTTGTTTTCTACAAAACGATGAAACTAATGCATTTCCAAAATAATGGCATGCACTGGATGTACTTTTCCTATCTAACAAACTACTCGTATAATCGGCATCAGAATATCCTACTAAGTCCAAAGATGCATTTATAGGATACCATAGTCCTAAATTCAAATTACCACGTAAATATCGTGAAATACGTTTAATGACTAACAACTGAGATTCCTTAGGAGAAGATTGAAAAATTTGCACACAAACAAATACTAAACATAATATATGCATGACTAGCAGTTAAATACAATAAACTTTCAATCATACCTCAAAATAGTCTTACATCTATCTTTTTTCGATCTTCATCTTTATTTAACTTGTTAGATATGCTCATAGGAGTGCCTAAGGGCTTTGTTTAATCAATTCCAAATCACTTTAGAATCTATCCTGTATACTTTGAATGATTTAAAAAGATACCATCCTTCATTTTCTTGACTTGGAGTTCGAGGAAGAAATTCAGTTCTCCCATCATGCTCTTTTCGAACTCCCTACTGATAAACTTAAGAAAATGCTCACATAATGTTCAGCAGTAACACAAAAAATAATGTCATCAACATATATTTGAATAATTAATAAAGCAATTTGATCTTTTTTAATAAATAAGGTGGTGTCTATTTTTCCTATTTCAAAACCATTATCAAGTGAAAATGTACTTAATCTATCATATCAAGTTCTAGGTGCTTGTTTTAAACCATACAATGCTTTAGAAAGTTTGAAAACATGTTCTGATGCATCATGACGTTTAAACCCGAGAAGTTGTTCAACTTACACCTCTTCTTGAATAAATCCATTTAAAAATGCACTTTTGACATCCATTTGAAACAATTTAAAACTCATGTGCGATTTAAATGAAAAAAATAGTCTAATAGTCTCTAACCTAACTACGGGGGTGAACGTCTCATCATAATCTATTCATTCTTCTTCGTTATACTCTTTAGCTACTAGTCTTGCTTTATTTTTAATGATGTTACCTTGTTCATCTAGTTTATTCTTAAAATACCCATTTATTACATATTGTAGGATGATCTACAATTCTAGGTACTAAGCTCCAAACTTTGTTTCGTTCAAATTGTTCCAATTCCTCATTCATTGCCAAAATCTAATTCTCATCATCTAAAGTTTCTTCAATTATTATAGGATCAATCTATGAAATGAAAACTATACAAGATAAATTAAGTTGAGATCTAGTGGTTAACCCTTAGTGAACATCACCTATAATTTGATCATGGGGATGATCCTTCTTATATCTCCAATCTCTTACTAACTCTTCATGTCCTCCTTCTCTACTTAGTTCAACAATTTGTGATGTTTGTCCATTGTCTTTAAGCGAAAGATGTTCTAATCATTTGGATGAACCTGCATCATCAAAATCAAGTACTTTCTTTCTTTCAAAAGGATTAGTTTCTTCAAAAACGATATGCATAGTTTCTTCCATGACATGAGAGTTGTTGTTATAAATGCTATATGATTTGCTAGATAAAGAGAGTCATAAAAAATGTGTTCATTAGTTTTAAAATCGAATTTTCCCAAACTAACTTTAGTATTCAAAATATAGAATTTAAAATTAAAAACTTTGAAATGACTAATTCTTGGTTTTTTGCTGTCCAAAAGTTCATGAGGTGTTTTATCTAACATACGTCTAATGTTTACCCTATTTATGATATGATATGCACATGCAACAGCGTTGACCCAAAAATATTTTGACAAGTCATATTCATTAATCATAGTTTCTACCATTTCTTTTAAAGATCTAATTTTCCTTTTCACTGCACCGTTTTGATGAGATGACCTAATTATAGAAAAATCATATGCAATGCCATGATCATTATAAAAGCATTCAAACATATCATTTTCGAATTCTCTACCATGATCACTTCTAATGGATGTAATGGATAAGGAAATTTCTTTTTGAATTTTCTTTGCAAAAAAAAAATTTGAAGTATTCATCTTTCAATGTTAATAATAAGACCTAGGTAAAACGACTAAAATCATCAGCAATAACAAATGCATATGATTTTCCTTCTAAACTAGCTACTCTAGTAGGATCAAATAGATCCATATTAAGTAGTTTAATGGGTCTACAAGATGTTCTCGATTTCTTTTTTTGAAAGGAGCTTTTTACTTGTTTTCTCAATTTACATGCTCCATAAATTTTTTCTTTTTCATACTTTAGAGTTGGAAGTCCTCTCACATTTGTTTCGAATTGAGCATTGAGAGGAGATCCATACTTTCATGTCCAAGTCGTCAGTGCCAAATCCAAGCGATTTCACTCAATAAAATTAAACACTTATCTTCGAGATTAGTAACACAATATAGATCAATAATGTAAATATTTCCTTCCCGTTTTCCTAAGAACATGATACTATCGTTATCTATCTTAGACAGAACATATTCATCTCCAATGACACATAACACATGCATCTCCAATGAAACTAACTTTGTAATTCTTGTCACATAATTGACTTACACTTATTAAGTTATGTTTCAACCCTTCAACAAGTAAAACATTATCAATTAAAGGATAGTTATCTTTACCTACCTTTCTAATGCCAATTACCTTACCCTTGGCATTTTCTCCAAATGTAACGAATCCTCCATCCTTGTTTTTAAACATGATAGACTATAAGGGTTCCCCAGTCATATGTCATGAACAACCATTTTCTACATACCATTTGTTTCTTCTCTTATCTAGTAATACAACCACAACAATTTAGGTACCCATCTTATTTAGGGCCCTTAGACATTAGTATACCGAACTCTTACCTTTTAAACCATAAGTTTGAATCAAAGTTACATAGACAAAGATTAAAAAGAAGGACTATCACAATTTTGAAAGTATGGCCAAGGATTTAACAGACATAGTTAAAAAACAAGTATAGCTTGAAAACTCAAGTTAATTTATGAATTATGGAGGGAAAATAGAATTTTTAACCTATCGGTTGACCAGAACATGGCATCGATCAATTGAACACTAAAGCTTTATTCCATCGGTTGGTAGACCTGTTAATCGGTTGATCGATTTACCTTAGATCGACCGATGTCGGGGGTACGGTCAACTAAACCTATGAACTAATTGATATAAAATTTGGTAACAAAAATAAAAAATAAAAAATAAAATTTGGTAAAAAACTTTAGAAATAAAAGTTATCTAATCTTTAGAATCCATATGGTTTTTGTTTTCTAAAAATTGTAATTTTTGTAACTATTTGAGAATTTGTTTAAGAGATCATAATAAAAATAAGAAACATGACCATGGTCACCACAATACGTTAAAAATAATCGAGTGTAGATCCTATATCGATTCCTATAATCATTTATATGTCTAAGATCATTATAAAAACTTTGTTGAATACTTTTCCTAAGATGTGTGAAGGTCCTTTTATCATTAAATTGACGGTGGGAGAATTTTTTAGGTCTTTATGTGTATTTGAATGCATGGTGCTTAGGTTGCGGTCTACTAGGTACATTCTAAACATTCCTAGGAGTATATTCATATTCTAAGTTCTTTACCTTCACAAAAACCATCTTACTAGTAGATGCCCCATTTTCATTACTATATCCTTAACCATGTTTATCATTTTTGAACTTTAAAACACTCAATAAAGTATTTAATTTTCTTTTTCCCTAGTTGAATTTTTCAAGTGATTTCTTTATTTATAGACCTATTTTCATTTGCAAGAACATCATTGTCTTTATTAATTATGGTTATATCTTTTGTAAGTTCATTATTTTCCTATTTACACACAGTTAATTTTTCTAAGGCTTTCTTGTGCTTATCATGTAATTCCTACTCTTTTTAGTTAATTATTCTATGGGGTCTATCACCTCATCATGTGTATAATCACAACTATCTTCAATAGGAGAAGAGCATACCTTGTTGTGTGCCATAAAGCACATGTTGACTACTTCTTCTTCTTTGGAGTCGTTAGATTGGGATAATGTGACTATCAATGCTTTATTTTTATTGAAGCCTTTCTTTTCTTTCTTTCACACCTTCTTTTCCTTCTTCTTTTCTTTTTATTTTTTTTCTTGTAGGGCTAGATATTGCAATCTTAAATGTCCTTTTACACACCACTCCAAACATATTGTGTTAGATAATTTATAGTTTGAATAAGTCTCTTGTTCTTCTTAGATAGTTTTCATCCTCATCTAGTACATTAAGAGTAAACCAATGAGTTTGTCGAGAGGAAATATGTTAAGGTACTTAGCTTCTTGTATTGCCATCACCTTTGTTTCCTATATTTTTGGTAGGGACATTAAAATTTCCCTGCATAACTCAAAACTGGAATAGGTCATACATAGACCTTTTAGCCTTTTAGCACACTTATATTATTATTAAAAAGAGCATACATTGAAGAAATTGTCTCATCATGCATCATACAAAAAAGTTCATAATAGTGATTAAGCATACCTATTTTGGTCTCCTTAACTTAATGGATACCTTTATGAGTAATTTCAAGAGCTTTCCATATATCATATGTTGTTTCACACATTGAAATCTTATTATATTCTTCCATGTTTAAAGCACAATACAAAAATGCATAAGCTTACTATTGAAAGATATGGACTTCATTTCATCTAGGTTCCACTCATTCTCATTCTTTAGGACTATTTCATTTCATATAAGTTTGGTAGGCATAGAAAATTTTTGAGTTACCATTTTCCATAAGTAGATATTTTCCCCATCAAGTAACATCTTATCCTATTCTTCCAATACATATAATTGTTACCATCAAAGAAAGATTTTTCATGTGGATTATGCCCATTTAAGCTATATAAGGAACCTATAGAACTCATGAAATGTATCATTTTGATCTTTCATCACTAATTCACTGGAACTAAAAATCTATGTGAAACATACACTCTGATACAAAGTTTTGGTCCTAAATGACACTTAAAGGGGGGTGAATTATGTTCTAAGAATATTTTAAGTAAAAAACACAAAAAAATCAACAATAATTTGTGGAAGCTAAATAAACCATTACGAAGCAAATAAGAAAAAAATAACTCTTAACTATTGAAAGTAAGATCATAAACACAAATTTAAAATTGATTACAACTTACAAATCCTGTTAGACTCAAGGATAACCCACTTTTATTTTTCAAGGTTCAAGAATAACCTCTCTTTCTTTTTCTAAGGCTCAAGAATAACATGTCAAATCCTTTTTATAGGCTCAAGAGTAACCTTACAAATTCTTTTCAGCTTAAGAATAACCTTAAGAATCAAACAAACCAATATGCTCACGGCACCAAAACAAAACTCAAATATGAACCCCTTAACAAACACGTGTATAACTTCATAGTCACTTATTTTTCTCTGTCTCTTTTCAAGACATGCTTAATCTCTATTTATAAAGTAATCTGAGATTAATCTATCCTTTGGCCATATCTTAAAATTCATCTGCTAATTAACTCGCTGGACCATTGTCTATATTTTTTAACCTTTGTGCAAAACTTCTATCCGTTACAATTGTTCGGTGGACCGCTAGGCTAGGTTTGGTCGACTAGTCTTCCAAATTTGTTCATTCAGTCGACTGATCTTCATTTGGTCGGCCGGTCTTTATTCAGTCAATCGATCTACTCAATGGTTCAATCAACCAATCTCCTCAAAGCATTCATTCGATCGGCTGATATTTATGGTTCTGTTGATTGATTTTCTTTTGGTCGGTTAATGGACCCTTCAACGCGGGTCTTCAATCGATCGATCTTTGTTTGGTGAACCAATCTTCTCTTTATCTAGAAAATAAAATGTTATTGCTCAAATGCTTCAATCAATCGATCCTTATAGACACTTAAACAAGAGTTTCAATAACAAAGCTATTTGTCATCATCAAATAAGGTGGAACCTCCTTTTAGTTCAACAATTACTGAATGATGTCTTTGATTATGGGTGATCAATAGTTATGATTCCCTTTTTATGCCTTAATTTTTCACTTCAAATTTTAATATTACAAAAGTGATATTGCACAATTTTAGATGGGTTATAGTTTTCGAAGAAGTTTGTTGAAATTTGAATCTTTTGAATATTTTGAGTTAGTTAAAATTATAAATTGTAAATTTTTTCAAATTGTTGAGATTGAGTTAAAATTGAATTGGCAGAAATTGTCGTTGAATTTCTATTAACTTAGAGGAAAGTTAATTTAAATTGAAAATTTTAATTTGTGATAAAAGATGTGTTTTTGAAAAAAAAAACCTTTTTTTTCCTTTAAATGATTTAACTGGTTTGTTTTTGGTAACATGATTATCATGGAATAATTTTGAAATGGTATTATAGTTGCTTTGCTACTCATGGATTTGTACAATGGGGGAGTATCCCTTTTATATTTGCTTCATGATATTTGAAGTATTGATATATTGTCTCGGTCCTATATTATTAAAACTATACTGACAAGTGATATGAAACTTTTGGGGAGTTAATAATGTTTTTAAAGATGGTGAGATATTGAAAAAATTATGAAATGATACTATTTAATACATGATGTTTTCTAAGTTTTGACGATGTTGTATTTCAAGTTTTGAATGAGATTTGTAAGTTATATCTTATTAAGTGGGAATGTGCATAAGAAAAAATTTTCAAATGGCAATCAACACCATAATAGGTCATACCTAGACCTTTTAGTGCATTGATAATGTTATTAAAAAGAGCACAAATTGAAGAAATAGTATCATGATGCATCATACGAAAATGTTCATAATCGTGAGTAAGCATACCTATTTTGATCTCCTTGATTTGATTGGTACCTTCATAAGCAATTTCAAGATTATGCCATATATTATATGCAGTTTCACACATTGCAATCCTATTGTATTCTCCTATGCTTAAAGCACAATACAAAATCTGAATAGCGTTACTGTTCAAAGATATGAACTTCGTTTCATCTAAGTTCCACTCATTTTCTTTCTTTAGGACTATTTTATTTCTTTTGAGTTTGATAGGCATAGAAAATGGTTTGAGTTACCATTGTCCATAAATAAATATTTTCCCCATCAAGTAATATCTCATTTTCTTTTTCAAGGATAAAAACTAACCTCTCTTCCTTTTTCTAAGGCTCAAGAATAACCTCTCAAATCCTTTCTATTGGCCCCTGAATAACCTTACAAATTCTCTTATGCCTTAAGAATAACCTCAAGAATGAAACACACTAACAAGCTTAGGCACAAAAGCTAAACTCAAATATGAACTCCTTAACAAACACTTGTATCAGTTCTCTTTCACTTATTTTTCCCTATCCCTTTTCAAGACTTAGTTAATCTCAATTTATAGAGTAATCTGAGATTAATCTATTCATTGGTCTAATCTTAACGTTCATCTGTTAATTAACTATTTCGACTATTGTGTATATTTTCTGACTGTTGTGAAACCTTCTATCTGTTGAGGACTATGACTGTTGTGATTGTTCTATTGTCCGATAAGTTAGGTTTGGTGCACTAGTATTCTAAATTTATTGATTTAGTTGAGCGACGGCCATGACTTAGTTACTGATCTTCCTTAGATCAGGCTATGGTCCTTTCAGTGCTGGTGTTCGTTCAACCGATCTGTATTCAGTTGACCAATCTTCTCTTTATTTGGAAAATAAAGTATTATTACTTAAATGCTCCAATCAAACTATCCTTATAGGCATTTAACCAAGTGTATCAGCAACAAAGCTATTTTGTCATTATCAAAAAAGGTGGAACCACTTTTGGTTTAAAAATTACTAAGTGATGTCTTCGACTATGGGTTTGATCTATAGTTATGATTCCCTTCTTATGGTTCAAAAATTTCAAAATTTTTGTTGCTCTATTTTAGATGGGTTATAGTTCTTGAAGAAGTTTGTTCAAATTTGAATCTTCTGAATATTTTGAGATAGCTAAAATTATAAATTGTAAATTTTTGTAAATTGTTGAGACTAAGTCAAATTTTAATTGGCAAAAATTGTCGCTCAATTTTTATTAACTTAGGGAGGAAGTTAACTTTAATTGAAATTTTTAATTTGTGATAAAAGATGTGTTTTTGAAAAAAAAAATTTCCTTGAAATGATATAACTGGTTTGTTTATGGTATCATGATTATGATGGAATAATTTTTAATTGGTATTATGATTGCTTTGCTACTCATGATTTTGTCTAATAGGGGAGTATCCCTTTTATATTTGCTTCATGATATTTAAAGTATCGATTTATTGTCTTGGTCCTATATTACTAAAACTAGACAAACAAGTGATATGAAACTTTTGGGGAGTTAATGATTTTTTTAACAATGGTGAGATATTAAAAAAATTATAGAACGAAACTATTTAATACGTGATGCTTTCTAAGTTTCAACGATGTTATATTCATGTTTTGAATGAGATTAGTACGTTAGATCTTATTAAGTGGGAAAGTGGTTGAAAAAAAAGTTTTAAATGGCAATCAATACCATAATAGGTCCTACCTAGACCTTCTAGGAGACTTATAATGTTATTAAAAAGAGCATACATTCAAGAAATAGTATCATCATGTATCATATGAAAAAGTTCATAATAGTGAGTAAGCATACCTTCTTTGGTCTCCTTGATTTAATTGGTACCTTCATAAGTAATTTCAAGAGTATGTCATATGCAGTTTCACACATTCCAATCCTATTATATTCATCCATGCTTAAAACACAATATAAATATGAATAGCCTTAACTGTTTAAAGATATGGACTTCTTTTAATCTAGGTTCCACTCATTTACTTTCTTTAAGACTATTTTATTTCTTTTAAGATTGATAGTCATAGAAAATGGTTGAGTTACTATTGTCCATAAATCAATATTTTCCCTATTAAGTAACACCTCATCATATTCTTCCAATACATGTAATAGTTACCATTAAAGAAAGGTGTTCTATATAGATTGTGCCCATCTAAACTATATAAGGAACCTATAGAATTTGTGAAATGTGTCATTTTGATATATCCTTACAAATTTGTTGGAATTAAATATCTATGTGAGACTGATGCTCTGATACCAATTGTTATTTCTAAATAACACCTAAGAGGGAGTGAATTAGATTCTAAGAATATTTTAAGCAAAAAACATAAGAGTATAATAAAAAATAATTTACAAAGGCTAGCTAAACAATTATGAAGAAAATATAATAAAAAGCACTATTAATTAGTGAAAGGAAGATAAGAAACAAAAATGTTTAATTGATTACAAACTACAAATCCTGTTAGGCTTAAGAATAACCCACTTTTCTTTTTTAAGGCTCAAAAGTAACCTCTCTTCCTTTTTCTAAGGCTAAAAAATAAACTCTCAAATCCTTTCTATAGGCTCAATAATAACCTTAGAAATTCTTTTATGGCTTAAGAATAACCTCAAGAATGAAACACACTAATAAGCTCACGGCTCAAAAACTATACTTAAATATGAACTCCTTAACAAACACTTGTATCACTTCTCTTTCTCTTATTTTTCTATGTCTCTTATCAAGACTAGCTTAATTTCTATTTATGTAGTAATCTATGATTAATCTATTCATTGGCCATATCTTAATGGTCATCTAGTAACTAAGTCTTTAGACCGTTGTCTATATTTTCTGACCATTGTGAAATCTTTTATCCGTTGAAGAATACGACTATTGTGATTGTTCTATTGACAGATAGGTTAGGTTCGGTCTACTAGTCTTCTAATTATATTCATTCAGTTAACCGATAGCCATTGTTTGGTTGATCGATCTTCATTTGATAGGCCGATGGTCCCTTAAGCGCTAGTGTTCAATTAACCGATTTACATTCGGTTGACCGCTCTTCTCTTTATCTTGAAAATAAAATGCTATTGCATAAATTCTCCAATAAACCTATCCTTAAACACACTTAAACAAGAGTATTAGTAACAAAGTTATTTTGTCATCATCAAAATAATGTGGAATGTCTTTTTGTTCAACAATTATTGAATGATGTCTTTGACCATGGGTTTCATCTGTAGCTATGTTTCCCTTCTTATGCCTAAATTTTTTTATTAAAATTTAAATATTTCAAAAGTGTTGTTGCACTATTTTAGAGGGGTTATAGTTTTTGAAGAAGTTTGTTTAAATTTGAATCTTTTGAATATTTTAAGATGGTTATAATTATAAATTGTTAATTTTTGCAAATTATTGAGATTGAGTTAAAACTGAATTGGCAGAAATTGTCGCTTATTATTTATTAACTTAGGGGGAAGTTAATTTAAATTGGAAATTTTAATTTGTGATAAAAAATATGTTTTTGAAAAAAAAACTTTTTGTCCTAGAAATGATTTAAATGGTTTGTTTATGGTATCATGATTATGATGGAATAATTTTGAACTGGTATTATGGTGGCTTTGCTAGTCACGGTTTTGTACAATGGGGGAGTATCCCTTTTATATTTGCTTCATGATACTTGAAGTATTGATATATTGTCTTGGTCCTATATTGTTAAAACTAGCCCAACAAGTGATATGAAACTTTTAGGGAGTTAATGATTTTTTTTTAATGATGGTGAGATATTGAAAATTTATGAACGATATTATTTAATACATGAAGCTTTTTAAGTTTTGAAGATATTGTATTTCATGTTTTTAATGAGATTAATAGGTTATATCTTATTCAGTGGGAACCTACTTGAGAAAAATTTTCAAATGGCAACCAACACCATAATAGGTCCTGGCTAAACCTTTTAGCATACTTATAATGTTATTAAAACAAGCACACATTAAAGAAATATATCATCATGCATTATGTGAAAAAGTTCATAATCGTAAGTAAGCATACCTATTTTGGTCTCCTTGATTTGATTGGTACCTTCATATGTAATTTCATGATTATAACATATATCATATGCAATTTCACACATTGTAATCCTATTGTATTCTTCTGTGCTTAAAAGACAGTAAGAAATATGCATAGCCTTACTGTTCAAAGATATGGACTTCTTTTCCTCTAGGTTACGCTCATTCTCTTTCTTTAGGGCTATTTCATTTCTTATGAGTTTGATAGGGATAGAAAATGGTTGAGCTACCATTTTCCATAAATCAATATTTTCTCCATCAAGTAACATCTCGTCCTATTCTTCCAATACATATAATTGTTACCATCAAATAGAGGTGTTCTATGTGGATTATGCCCATCTAAGCTATATGAGAAACCTATAGAATTCATGAAATGTGTCATTTTGATCTTTCGTTACTAATTTATTGGAATTAAAAATCTATATGAGAACTATGCTCTGATACCAAAATTTTGTTTTAAATGACACCTAAGAGGGATAAATTAGATTCTAAGAATATTTTAAGTAAGAAAAATAGGAGTAAAATCAAAAATAATTTGTAGAAGCTAACTAAACAATTCTAAACAAAATAAGATAAAAGAACTCTCAAGTATTGAAAGTATGATAAGAAACAAAAATTGAAAATTGATTACAAATTACAAAGTTGTTAGGATCAAGGTTAACCCATTTTTCTTTTCCAAGGCTCAGGAATAATCTCTCTTCCTTTTTTTAATGCTAAAAAATAACCTCTCAAATCTTTTTGATGGGCTCCAGAATAACCTTTCAAATTCTTTTATGGCTTAAGAATAACCTTAAGAATGAGGCACACTAATAAGCTCACGGTAGGTAAACTAAACTAAAATATGAACTCATTAACAAACATTTGTATCACTTCCCTTTGACTTATTTTTCTTTGACACTTTTCAAGGCTTATTTAATCTCTATTTATAAAGTAATCCGAGATTAATCTATCTATTGGTCATATGTTCAGATTCATCTGGTATTTGACTCTTTGGACCGTTATGTATATTTTCTGATCGTTGTGCAAATCTTCTGTCCGTTGGGAAATATGACTGTTGCCATTGTTCGATGCACTGTTAGGCTAGGTTCGGTCGACCAGTGCTCTAAATTTATTCATTTGGTTAACCGATTAAGATGATCGATCTTCCTTCGGTCTACCAATGATCCCTTTAGACCCTTAAACAAGAGTATCGGTAACAAAGTTGTTTTGTCATCATCAAATAAGGTGGAAAATCCTTTGGTTGAACAATTATTGAATGATGTCTTTGATTATAGGTTTGATCTGTAGTTATAATTCCCTTCTTATGCCTTAATTTTTTTTCTAAAATTTAAATATTTCAAAAGTGATATGGCACTATTTTAGAAGGGTTATAGTTTTTGAAGAAGTTTGTTGAAATTTGCATATTTTGAATATTTTGAGTTGGATAAAATTATAAATTGTAAATTTTTGCAAATTTTTTAGATTAAGTTAAAATTGAATTGGCAGAAATTGTCGCTTAATTTTTATTAACTTAGGGGAAGTTATTTTAAATTGAAAATTTTAATTTGTGATAAAATATTTTTTTTTGAAAAAAAAATTCGTTAGAATGATTTAACTAGTTTATTTTTGGTGTCATGATTACCATGGAATAAATTTGAATTGGTAATATAGTTGCATTGCTACTCATTGTTTTGTATAATGGGGGAGAATCCCTTTTATATTTTCTTCACGATATTTGAAGTATTGATATATTGTCTTGGTCCTATATTATTAAAACTAGACCCACAAGTGATATGAAACTTTTGGGGAGTTAATGATTTTTTTAACGATGGTGAGATATTAAAAAAATTATGAAATGAGACTATTTAATACATGATGCTTTCTAAGTTTCGATGATGTTGTATTTCAAGTTTTGAATGAGATTAGTAGGTTATATCTTATTAAGTGGGAAAGTGCTTGACAAAAAAGTTTGAAATGTCAATCAACACCATAATAGGTCCTACTTAGACCTTTTAACGCACTTATAATGTTATTAAAACGAGCACATGATGAAGAAATAGTATCATCATGCATCATACGAAAAAGTTTATAATCGTGAGTAAGCATACGTATTTTGATCTGCTTGATTTTAATAGTACCTTCATGAGTAATTTCAAGAGTATGTCATATATCATATGCAGTTTCACATATTGCAATCTTATTGTATTCATCCATGCTTAAAGCACAACAGAAAATATACGTATCCTTACTGTTGAAAGATATAGACTTCCTTTCATCTGGGTTTCACTCATTTTCTTTCTTAAGGATTATTTCATTTCTCATTATTTTCACAGGTAGAGAAAATGGTTGAGTTACCATTGTGCATAAATCAATATTGTCCCATTCAAGTAACAACTCCTCCTATTCTTCCAATATATATAAAAGTTACCATCAAAGAAAGGTGTTCTATGTGGATTATGCCCATCTAAGCTATATGATGAAACCTATTGAATTTACGAAATGTGTCATTTTGATCTATCCTTACAGATTTGCTGGAATTAAAAATCTATCTAACACCTATGCTCTGATACCAATTGTTGGTTCATAATGACACCTAAGAGGGGGTAAATTAGATTATAAAAATATTTTAAGTAAAAAAACATAAGAATAAAATAAAAAACAATTTACAGAAGCTAACTAAACAATTATGAAGAAAATAAGGTAGAAAGAACTCTTAGTTACTGAAAGTAAAATAAGAAACACAAATGTTAAATTGATTACAAACTACAAGTCCTTTTAGCCTCAAGGATCACTTGCTTTTCTTTTTCAAGTCTAAAAAAAACCTCTTTTCCTTTTTCTAAGCCTCAAGAATAATCTCTCAAATCCTTTTTTTAGGCTCAAGAATAACCTTAAAAATTCTTTTATGGCTTAAGAATAACCTCAATAATGAAAAACACTAACAAGTTTAAGCACAAAAACTAAACTCTAATATGAACTCCTTAACATACACTTGTATCAGTTCTCTTTCACTTATTTTTCCCAGTCTCTTTCAAGACTTGTTTAATCTCAATTTATAGAGTAATCTGAGATTAATCTATTCGTTGGTCATATCTTAACGTTCATATGGTAATTAACTATTTGGACCGTTGTACATATTTTTCTGACCATTGTGAAATGTTCTATCAACCGATAGGTTAGGTTTGGTAGACTAGTCTTCTAAATTTATTCATTCAATTGACCGATAGCCATGGTTTGATTGACCGATTTTCCTTCTTTCTGCCAAGGGTCCCTTTAGCATTGTTGTTCGGTTAACTGATCTATATTCGGTTTACCGATCTTTTCTTTATCTGGAAAATCAAATGTTATTGCTTAAATGCTCCAATCAACCTATCCTTATAGGCTTTTAAACAACAGTCTTAGTAACAAATCTGTTTTGTCATTATCAAAAAAGGTGGAACCTCTTTTGTTTCAATAATTACTGAATGACATCTTTGACTTTAGGTTTGATCGGTAGTTATGATTCCCTTCTTATGCCTTAATTTTTTTAATAAAATTTGAATATTTCAAAATTGATATTGCATTATTTTAGATGGATTAAAGTTTTAGAACAAGTTTCTTTAAATTCAATCTCTTGAATATTTTAAGTTAGTTAAAATTATAAATTGTACATTTTTGGAAATTGTCGACTCTGAGTTAAAATTGAATTGGTATAAATTATCGCTTAATTTTTATTAACTTAGGGCAAGTTAATTCAAATAGAAATTTTTAATTTGTGATAAAAGATGTGTTTTGAAAAAAAAAATTTTCCTTGAAATGATCTAACTTGTTTGTTTATCGTATCATGATTATGATGGAATAATTTTAAACTGGTATTATGGCTGCTCTGCTACTCATGGTTTTGTCTAATGGGGGAATATCCCTTTTACATTTGCTTCATGATATATGAAGTATTGATATATTGTGTTGTTGCTATATTATTAAAACTAGACTAACAAGTGATATAAAACTTTTAGGGAGTTAATGATTTTTTTAATGATGGTAAGATATTGAAAAAATTATGCAATGAGACTATTTAATACATGATGCTTTCTAAGTTTTGACGATGTTGTATTTAAAGTTTTGAATGAGATGAGTAGGTTATATCTTATTAAGTGGGAAGTGCTTCACAAAAAAGTTTGAAATGGCAATCAACACCATGATAGGTCCTACTTAGACCTTTTGGCGAACTTATAATGTTATTAAAATGAGCACACATTCAAGAAATAGTATCATCATGCATTATACGAAAAAGTTCATAATCGTGAGTAAGCGTACTTATTTTGGTCTCCTTGATTTGGTTGGTACCTTCATGAGTAATTTCAAGAGTATGCCATCTGTGATATGTAGTTTCACACATTGCAATCCAATTGTATTCGTCCATGCTTAAAGCCCAAGACAAAATATGAATAGCCTTATTGCTCAAAGATATGGA